>DWON01002813.1:0-19581 GCA_018251015.1 Phocides pigmalion okeechobee
TATTTTATTACATCAGCTATATTCCATTAAAAATTCCGACAATATCGGTCCAGCTGTTCCAGATATTAGCCAAAATAAATAGAAAGACAAAATTGGTAAAAACAATTATTTTGGTATATACATATACATTTAGTAAAAAGCAGTTATATTACAAACGGACACTCCAATTTTATTTATTTGTAAAGATAACTTGAGTAAAAGTTAACGTAAAATATATTACGCGAATCTACCGAATTAAAGAACAGTAGCCCTTGAATGTTTAAATTGGAATGACAGTGGCGCCAGCTGTCGAAAATTGGTCGTACCAACTCAAAAACTTTCGTGGGCTCATGCACAACAACTTTGCATACAACTTGACATACAGACAAACATTCATTTTTATATATAAGAAGAAGAAGATGACCGTTACTATGGTACAAATAGTTGAAAAGTTATCAATTAATATTTTGATGGTTACATTATCTTTTAAATCGAATGAAATAATATGACGCAAAAGAAAAGGGTAAGAAAAATTAGGATGCAGGAATTGGTCATTGTACTAATGTGGAACATAAATTACATAGGAATTTTTATAAAACTGATTTTCATAAATAGTGTATGTTATCAATTACATTTACTTCTACTTATAAAGTTTTTTTATGTATATTACATTTATTCATTAAAGCTATAAAGTTATTATAATAATGATTTTCATGCCGATTACAGCTCAATCGAACGCATAACGAAACGATCATCGTTCACGTTCCGGATCAGTCGCCTGCTTGTCCCGCCGAATTTAAACATTTCTTCTAGAAACCGCGAGAGGGCGTACCGAATCTATTTCACGCACATTACGCCTCTGACTTATGAGTTATTACCGCTGTAAAACTCAGCACATATCAGTCCATTTACTCGCATTTTTAATAATTTATCCGCAACGTTTTTGGTTCGCTGTTTATGTTATATGTACTTTAAAATGATAATGCCTTTCGTTTGGAAAAGCATTAAGGGAAAAGAATAAGTAAAAAATATCTTGAGTATTTTTTTAATCGACAAGTTCTGAGGTATAGATAATGTTGTTGTTGTTAGTGTGTTGTGATGAATCCTATCTGAAGAATGTAATAGTCGCTTTTCTTGTATGGGTAACCGGCAACTACACAAGTTATTAATAACTTTCCCCGTTACCTATGACTTCGTCCTTATAATTATTACATTCACGAAAATACTAGTAGTAAGTACTGCAATAGAAAGTATTTAGAAACTTCGCAAATGTTGTTGCAACCTACTCTTCGCTTAATGAGTTAAAAGATGCAAATGAAAAAAAATAGCTTAATTAAAATATTGATTACTTCGATTATTTTAAAACACACATATGCGTATTACGTATAGTGGCATCACTTTATATAAAGATTCAATGGAGCTGTCCATACACTGGACCTGGGCACAAAGTTCCATATTTATTCTCTCCACGAGATATAAGGACATAAACCCATTACCTATAATTTTGTATAGTGTGCAACCACCTTAGTAACATATTTGTTACTAAGGTAAAGTTGCGAGTAATAAGCATTTTAAGGATTAAATTATTCATATTCAATGAAATCCGACGATAGTTGAGATTATGTTAATCTTAGAATGATGTTAAGGTGAATGTGTTGGTTTATATTTATTCGTATATAAATTAATCTTATCTTTAAGTCGAATTAAATTAAGATATCGCGACTTCTTTTGCCCGGCTTAAAAAAAAAAGAAGACACCGTCTATATATGTATACATTTTATTTACATAACACAATTATATATTAAATTATGTACTAAATAATTTAATAAAAACTTTGTTCAAACTATTCTACCCGTTATGCTCATCGCATTGCAAAACTTCATAAAACATGATTTTTTCAAACATTACCATTTTGACACTATCATTTTCGGTTCAACGCGTTCAAAATTTACACATTCTTATGTAAATTATCTTATTTTAGAATCAATCATTCAATGTATAAGAGCAGAACATCCCGATACCAGAAGCTATTCAAATTTGTTAAAACACTTATATACAATATGAATTAATATCATTGTAATGTTGCTTGTAATTTTAAATTCATTGGACACAAAACAAATCGAGTTAATTCATAATAGATTTAAATCATTGCACATTGAAATTTACATTACATAGTTACTTTCAAATATAAAGTAACTTACAGTATACCAACACTCTGACGTAGTCTCAAACCCAGACATGGCTAGACACAACATAAATAACATGTCGAAACATCTATTGGTAAACGAAACATCTTTTTTATCAGTCGACGAAATGAATTAAGCGTACGTCGAGCAGATTAGTCACTGTCACGCCGTATTTTTGTCGGAAGTATTCAATATTCGTGTGTAGTGGAGTGTACCTATCCCCACTCTGACCTTTTACTCAGGGTTCAGTGGATCCAAGGAGTCGAACTCACTATGGGGTTTTTGACTCTCGATGTCTAAACATTTGCATCTTATGCACTTTTCAGGAACACAAAGGTTGAAGTAACTGTTTACTCTGTAGCTAACTTGGTACTGAGACTTTATGTTATGGAAGAAAACGGTACCTTTGCCACACGAAGAAAATTACCTAGAGAAGCTTAAAATATTTCTTGTTTATTAGAACTGGTAAACGGGTTTATATCCCAGTTATTAAGTGGTTTCTGTTGTGTATAGACATTGTGTTAACTTCATAAAAAGCAGACGTTCTACCTGAAAGTTGCCCCGCTTTGACCCGGCTATCATTGTTTCTACCATGCCTGGTACAATTTACAAACTCCGAACAGCTATAACAAGGCACAATTAAGACAAGCGACGGTATCATTAATTAATTTAAAATATTGTTTATGTATAGTATTACAATTTTTTGTATTTCTGATTTTGTATAATATTATTGTTTTTCTTTTTTATGTATTAATTTACTATAATTTATTTGTATTTATGTATAGATTCTACGGGCCTTAGTAGCCTTAAATAAGTAAATAAATAAAATTAATAATTTCTGTCACAATCTAACTATGATTGACACTGAGAAAGACATGAATAGTGATTAATATTTTAATTGTTTTAATAGTGATTGTTAAAAGTGATTGAAGATTAATTGGTGAGAAAATAAGTCAGATATCTATCTATTCATAAGGACCCCTTAATCGGAATCGGTAACATTTCGTTCACATAATAATAATCTTACTGATTTACTGATTTTAAGTAGGTAGATCGAAAGATAAATGTCGAATTGACGTTTTAATGTTCGTTATCCTGTAACTTCTTAACACCATAGATTTAAATGAACATTATTAAATTAGGATACTTTGCTTCCTAGATAAACATATAAAGTATATTTTGTTTCCATATTGCATTTCAGATTTCATCCATCAACCTTTAATCGTTCACTGTTAAGATTAGGCGGATTAAAACACGGGAGACAAGCACTAAGTGAGACATTCAAGATAACAAATTTAAAACCAATCTGTGTGAAACACTATAAATATCGAGCAATGACTGGTTCCTCCATGGCGCCGCACTGTCTCGACTCTTGTAATAACATACTTCAGTACACCGATAGAAGTACATTCGAAGTATCTAATCTTACACGTGGATGTCTATGTAAGCAATATGGATAGATGTTTCAATCTAACGATGAAGCTTTGTACGTATTGTTCCTTAATATTGTATTTCTGTGTCATCCTTACGATAATGTTGTTTTTGTGAAACATCAAATGTCAAATATGTTCCAAAATATTGTGTCCCAAAACACAACAAAATGATGACCTAGTCGCAATCAAGTAAGCAACACTGACAGACTAGTGGTAATCCCTATCACGCTGTATGCGATGGGTGGCAGACATCTTTGATTTTTCGACATTTCATGCGTAATAGAAAATAATTATCTTTTATTCTCATATATACAATGATGAAGATCTTAAAACGAATTAAAAATGATCATTATCAAAAATTATCACATTATCTTTTGAATTAATAGTAAAGAAAAAATCGTGACAATCCTGCATGCCCGTAGGTTCGTCATTAAATTATAAAAGGTGTGTGAAGATCACTAAGCCAGCGAGGTCCGGTATCAAAATACCACCATTACAACCAGCGAACTCTGGTATTTCTGGTATGGTAAATACCCGACGTGGTATGGTACTTAGATATGGCATGGTATTCCTCTCATTTGGAAAAGAGACCTGTAGACATAAAAAAAGAGTAAACGATATAAATTAGAATTACGCGGCCGATGTACATAAAATCATATAACAAATAAATAAAAACACTAAACAGAACAAGGCAAATAAAACCTTATAACTACATTAAACCAGTAAAAATGATTATCTTCCTGTCAAATATATAACGTATATTGTACAAAATACCTAAATATATTTCCTATTACATTCATATCATAGTATGTTACATACATCACATTCATATCATATATCTACCAGTTGTTATATACATTATTATTGAGTTGCAATAAATAAGTTTATGTATGTTTTATAACATTCTGTATATTTTAAGGTTGTATCTACAGAATTATGATCAATACGAATATTTACAACCTAATATTAATAAATTACTTGTTACCTGAACGAAAGTAATAAAATAGGGGCCAAAGATGAATAGATGTTCCATATACATGGCTTCGATGGTACAATGATGCTCTATTATAACTAGTGTCTCATATCGGCCGAGTGTTCATACTCGATGTTCCAATAAAGTTTTGTCAGGGGATCTTTCCCGGCACATAATAAAGTATTACAAAAGCCAAAGACCCTCATTGTTGCTGGTACTTCAATCCCGGACCCCTCGCTATGCTGCGTTTGAAATAGCGAGAGTACTCGAACAAGAACTCTTTTATTTTTTCTGCGACAAATCTGTATATTGACATAGATAAATAGAATTTTGATGTCATAAAAGTATTTCATTAAATTAAATATTTATTTTAAGTTTAAATCTTTATAATATAACAAAAGATTTATTAATACAGTAGTATAGAATAGTAGTAAAAACCACTTAAAAACGTAGCGAATGATAAGTTAACCGTAGACGTCTTCATATGAATGTGGACACTATCTTGAGAATTTGAGTTTTTTCTGTTATCAGCACGTGTGTATACTTAGAGATATAGTAGGCTGTAATGACCGATTTCAAGTGTTTTACTTGATTAATAATTAACGGGAATACCAATTTATTGATAGGATTAAATACTCCTTGTAGGTATATTTTCATCGATAAAATGTGTTTAAATGTCTAAGAATAGATTATTAAAATCTAATTTATATAGGAAATTTGAAGTAAGTGATTGAATCGAGCTAAAGAGCTTTTTTAACGAAAGTAGAAGACTTAGTAGAAACTTATTAACAATATTTTTTATTTAATGCTTGGTAGCGAGTTGTAAGCTGAAGCTTACTATTTGAATATAATGGTGTTCTTTGCAAAAATGACAAATATCATAAAAACATATCATTAGTCTTTATACGATGCAGTCCAAATGATTTCATTACATCTGCAGTATTGCACGTAATATGAATCAATTAGAGCTTTCGGTCTTCTCTTAGCGTAGATATTTAAAAATAGCTATTGCAAACAAAAGCCAAAACTAAGATCCTATAAAACAAAATAAAAATGTAAAATTTTAAAATAAACTAAGTCGACTATTTTTTTAGTAAGTATACCATATTCTATTCTATATATACTAAACTACCAGTAAGTTTAATATTAATCAATAAAGGCAATTGGCTTATTTGCTAAAATTCTCTCGACCTAAAATCTGGTTAAAATTGTATAAAAATATGCAAATATCTGTTTTTTTAATGACAACTTAGAAAACTGCTTACTACTTGTTATTGAATCCATAGTACATCAAGTGTTTAGTAGTAAGTCAAGTAATAAAAACAGACAGAACGCGCTCCGACGGAGACAGATAAGGTTTTATGAGTTCACCACGTCGTTCCGCGCGAATGGCGAATGTGCATCGCATCAGTTTGTACAGAAAACCAATTACGTATCTAGTTTTGTTTAGAGCCGTACTCTAGTAAGTTTGGATTCGAATGAAAGTCAAAGCGAATTGGTTAAGTTTCCGTTTAATTTTGGGAATGATAATTTGCTTTCGTCATTCTTTAAAATAGAACTGTCCGTTACATTTCTATTTGTATACGACTAACTTATGCTTTTGGCTTTGTTTACCCAGATGTCTGCATTAATTTTAATCTTTCAACCCCTGTTTTACAACCTCGAGGGTAAATATTAAGAATTCCTACGTGCAGCATATGTAAATGCTATATAAATAACGTCTCTGCAAACTTTTAGGATTCTTACTTCTGAATTTTCGGTTGTGCGTTGATCTCTAGGTCTGTCAGTCAACACATTAATATTTATATAAGATTAATATTTGAAACTTAATATACCAAGTATCTTGAAATATTATTTCTAAGTAACTGCTATGGTTCTCGTGGTATTAATAAATCATTTTAATTTGCTTACCTTTGTGTACTTTTAATATAGTTATCAAAATTAACATTAACAAGTTTTAAGTATTCATTCAAGAAAAATATGTTGTCAAATCTTAATAAAAATAATAGTATTTACACTTTTAAGAAAAAACGTTTATAGAAAATATACACCAATTTTAGGATGCGAAAATATAGGATTAATAAAAAGGATTACTACAATAATGTAGTTCTAAAGAATACTACAATAATATATTTCTGACGAATACACACACGAACGAATATACGTATTTTTAATGAATACCTTATCCTATTCAATGTCTATGTCTATACAGTGTCTAGTCGCTGTTAATAGTACTCGTATATTATCTGGGAAAGATTAATAAAATATGTATATACTCGTAGTATTACATTATAGATACTTCAAAGCATTAAATCCCAAAAGATATGTACTCGAGCTAAAATATTATTACGTTACACATATATTTTTATTGTTAGGTATATTATTGATTGACTGCCGAACAAGATAAATATTTATTCATTGTTTTCAAGATGATGTCAAGTAGATTTTATGTTCTAAAATCCTTCATCTGTTGATATCGCTTATCAATAGATATCCCCTGTACTCTCTGATAGGTAAAAAATATAATATTCGAGAATGAAGTTACTAGCCAATCACAACACTTTATCTTTTTTGTATGAAATTGTATTAGGAAGGAGCTGGTAACCACTGCTGTTCTGAAAAATTAACGAGAATTGACTTCATATAGAACTGACCTCCCATCAATGGAAGATCAAGTAGACGCAGTATTTTATAAGTAGGAGAACTATAGTTCGACCGGGGAGGTACTACATCCGCATTTTATCCGTATTACTTGTGTTTCGGTTGGAGAGGTGCGGGTGCCGTTCAGTTAGGATTTTGGTCATTATTGTGTCTGTACGTGGATATCTACGGCCTGGGAGTACTTAACAGCAGGTGATTTGCATGCTCGTTAGCAACTCTTTTCACATAAAAAAGAGTAATTAGATGACTTATTTCTTTCAGTATTTTTTAAGTTAGAAGAATAGCAAAAGTGTTAAGTTATTGATTTTTTCATGTTGGAAGTTAAATTGTCTCTGCAGCCCATGGAAACCATCGTTCAACTTCAAACAGGACTAAACTCCCATCCGAGTTTTTGCAAAGGTGTATGGCTACTCCTGAGGATTGAAATGGTCGTCGACAGTCCAATGTCGTGTATAAATACATTGCTATTCCTGAGAACTGAGGTGGTCGTCTTGCTTGTAAGTGCAGCCGGCATACGAACCTCTCCTACTGAAAAGCAGGTCTTTAAATCCAACCACTAACAGGAATGAAGTTCTATCTGAGGTCGTACGTAGTGGTGTTGCTACTCCGAGGACTAAGACGCATGTCTCGTTTGGAAGTGTAGCCGACGATTACAATTTCCAATGAAAATACAAAAATAGATTCACGACATATTATGATGAAAGCGAGATTATTTTCTTCTTCTTTCTATTTATAATCTTCTTGTATATCATGAAGAAGATTCAAATCTTTTTAGTCAGTAGTTGAATAAACAAAGATCCCACTTTACATGTGTAAGGAATATTTTTTCTCGTAATAATCTTATAAGAAAATATTAATAAATCCAAAGTAACCTTTATTATTTCGCGAAAACATACTAATTATGTTTATAAATATAATGGACTTACATAATCTAATAATACATTTATGTGCGTCCATCCTACACACGTACCTAATTAGATAAGATATTAAGTACAGTCACGGCATAAACTGAAAGAAAACTGAACAATTTTATTACCTAATGTTGTTAGTCGTAATGTACTATGAATCTACGATGATTTGAACGCAATTGCCACGTAGTATGGTCACGACTGACTTGTTTGTAGTCGCGAGATAGTATAACTTTTATAGTTTCACCGGAGAGATACCACCGCCACACCTGTTTCTAGCGAGAAGATTTTTTTCTGTAAAAAAATGTGGATACCAGCCTACCATTTTAGTCCTTAGGAGTACGAATGAATCTCTAATTAAATTCACGTGGGATCCTTGTACCATATGTAATTATTTACAGATGTCCAGTGACCATTTACTATTAGTTTGGCAATACACTGGTTTTATTATAATCGTAAGTACTATTATAATTGTAATTGTCGTAAGTAACCGGTACATAATAGAAATATTTAATTTCTGCGGTAATATTAGTTTAAAATCTTATAATAGCTTTAATTGTAGACAAAAAGTATTTGAAGACAGTTGAAGACTTATTATTAGGTACTTAAATTATTTTAGCCTTAATACCGGTTCATTACTTTGATTTTATTATAAATAATGAAAATTATATACGCGCTTGTTAAGAATGGAATAGTTCTTAGAAAATAGCTGGACGGAAATAAATTATTTTACATAGCTGCTAGTTGCCGTGTAATAAATTAGCCAGGAATTAATTATTTTACTTTAACGATAACGATCAACATTGTAAAGAATCCTACATATATTATATAGGAGATTTTTTTAATTAAATTATGGGAAATTTTAGATTACATATGCTTTGTATACTCATAACACTACAATAGAATTTCTTGTACCGGGTGGGGGATATACAAACACCCAGAAAAGAAATTCAGATCGATCATTTATACGACCGCCTAGTCTAAAATTGAACATGCAGAATGTGAGATTGATATGTATGCAACTTCAGTATACCTTTATGTGAATTCAAAAAATGTTTCTGTTTTGGTTCTAAAAGTACGTCAAAAACGCAATATCAACAACGCTGTCTACCTATGCGTCAGGCTTTTTAACTTTTTGGCTTAAAACATCGACTTCTATAACGCTCGACACAGACAAGTGACTTAGCGGTCGGTTTGAACAAATCCCTCGTTATCGACGAGTGTTCCAAAGAGGCGGAGCGCGAACGCGTCACTTGAGAAGCAGTAATGGAATTCTCATGCTCGCGCCTCCGACGGTTTGCGGCGTTAGTAATACATACTTTAAATTTGCACCGGTAACGCCTGCGAGCGTTCAAGACGAAACTTCCCTCAACTTCCGAAGGGATTTAAATGGCCTTATTTTAAACTTTATCTGTCTATAAAAAGAATAGCGAAAAGTTTCGCTTCGCCCGAATCTTGTTAGCGTTGAAATGCATAAAAACGCTCGTTATAGCTACTTCACAAACGTAAAGCTAAAAGTAGGCCGCGTTATATCGAAGTTACTTGCAATAATTAAAGTATGTTTACACTTATACGATATTAACATTAACCTCTTACTGTTTTATGGTACTTATATTTAAACATCTTGAGGAAACGTACAAATCTGGGTAATCTCCATAAAATTCTCAAATGAGTGTGGAGTCTATCAATCAATGTTGGGCAAGACTTGTATTCCTTGGCCTGACTCTTTTTATCAATGAGGAAAAGTGGAAGAATAGGTGGTAAATCTATAGTTCAATCAAGGAGGCACCGACGCTGCTCTCATAATCTGCTGAGAAACAATTCTCGTGTTTTGGTTGGATGAATGATGGCTTAAATGACTTTGAAATGCAGTTTACGACTACACTTAAGAACGAGGCGACCATCTTAGTCCCCAAGAGTAGCAACGCATTTGCTTTTAAGCCGTCCATAGGGTACATTGATTACTTAACATCAGTTCGACTGCAAGCTCGTTTGCTACTCGTTCCTTATAAAAAATCTGCATTTCCTAATTATGCTGTTTAGACTAAAAAAATCCTCGCATCACCCTTGATTCCAGTGTCTTGTTTTCGTTTTTTAAACTCGCAGCAGCCTAGAAAAATAACTCATTTTACTCTACTGATAACGTTCTTTGGGTGCGGTTCCAATTGAGCGAATTTTCAGTATTCACGGTATCCCAGCACATTAGCCAAGGGTCACTCATAGTTAATAAGGTTCCCAGTTAGCTATGATGACCTGCTGCAGCTGCAGGGGCGGCGATCGTTCAGCCGTGGGAATGGGCATTCGATGATCGGTTTCCATCATGGCCTCCTTTTCATGAAAGAAATGACCAGTGAAGACCTGGTTATCCTAGCACTACGATGACTTTAATATTATAACTTTCATCATCATACTACAATTAAAGACAGATAACTTAGTAATCACAAAATGACCTAGAAGTAATAATCTTCGTTGTGAAAACACACTAAGATTTCTTAATTAATATAACAATTTAATCTTTTTTATGCTCGAATTATCACAATTTGTGTATAAAACTTGTTACCGAAGCTTAGTTAAGAAACTTAGGGCCGTAAACGTGTTTTGTTAAAAGTATTTGCGGGCGATTGGATTTGTTTAGTTCAGTCAAACGAGAGTTCCGGCGGTTACTCGCTTTCAAAGCGGCCATCGACTGTAGCAGCTTTAGTTTGCTTCGATTTGTTTCTTACAGCTGTTTTTATGCCGTGCTCAAAAGAAGATTTTACTTTTGTGCCGTGATTGAAAGTAAATTTTAATTTTGCATTTGTTTTCTATTACTGCTCTACACCTACCTAGTTCAATAACTTTACCAGTACACTATTATTGTGGTAGTACCAATTCAAGTACGATAGAACCCTTCACAGTTCGATTCTGGAGGCACCAATGTCACAACTTATAACAGCACTCTCTTACGCTAGCAATGGTATAAGCTATTGAGTTCTCTTTTGAAGAGTTTACAAAAGCAGATATACTAACATAAGGTGTTCTATATAGTTCAAGAAGTAGAAACGTATCAGCTGTAGACCTAATGTAGAAAATCAATCTTATATGGAGTTGGATACTGATATCCAAAGAAAGCAGAAACTACATCGTTTCGTTACGTTACGTAACTCTGATATATCTAAGTATATATCAGAACTGAAAACTAACTATAATAAAAGCCTAACCTAAACGATCTAAAGGGACTCCGAGCCCATTCGGCATGGTTCCAAGAACCCTAGTTACATTCCCGCGTTGAATAGCAATCACAATTCTCTACGCGAGTTATGTACCAGCGCTTCCGTCATCGGCAGCGTCGATCAAACTTTAAAATTATAATTGTAGATTAATTCTAAATATGTTTCGTTGCATGGAATTTCTACTTTAGCATATTTTTGACATCTGTCAGGCATTACTGTTTTGCAACGGAATAACTGAATTTCTTTATCATATGATAGAAGTTTCATATAAATTTCACTATCATACTATGCTGCTTACGTGTACATCTAGTATCGATATCGAGATCGTATCTTTTAGCCATTCGTTTATAAAGATATGAAATAATTTTCCATTGCGTAATAGCTTGTATAGTTTATTTATTTATTAGCCTGTTTCACAAAATATACGTAAATTTATTTTATATTTTGTAAATAATACATGTTTATTACATACTTTAAATGTACATGTACATTTTGAATTTATATCATCCGTAAAAAAGGCATACTCTGATTGAAAGAAATTGAAGGCACGAAAATATAAACTTATGAAATTTAGCTACCAGTGGTCAGTCATCAAACTATTCACCGCGTCAAATTCAAATTTAAATTCAATTTATTTGACAGAAAATAGTGCTGTACATAGGTCTTAAATATTATATTTTCGTATGTCCTACCCATTAGTGTGTGCAAATTATAATTACATTAATTAGAAAAATAGCTTAATAATATTATATGTCACAAATACTACATATATCTATAAATGTCCATGTCAGGTACTATAATAACATGAACTTCATTATATATTATATCAATATTTAAAATCAAAATATAAAGGAAATTTTGTCAAATTCACTACTAAAATAATTACTTTGGCTATAAAAATTCCAATTTATGAGCCAAGCTTGTAATTTTCTGTTAAATGTGTGATATGGTAATTCTTTAGTACTTTTGTATCGATTACGATCTGCAAATGCCACAGATCTTTGAGCGCTTCCAAAACATTTACTTACTTCCCTGCAAATAGTTTCACTATTTATAAGGGCTACACTGTGCTGAAACATTAATTTGAGAAGAGCCATTAATTCAGACCCTTGGCATTGCCTTCACACTAATCGTTATTCATTATCGTAGTGACCTACCGCAAAAATTCTATCAAAGCATTTCAATTAAATCTTGAAAGCCTTCTGGTAAGGAATGTTCTTCGTTTAAACAAAGGGCTTAGAAAGCCGTTTCAGGTAATTAATCGCTATGGAATTCTTTAACATCAAACATACTTCGCTCCATAACTTCATATTAACTTATTTGATAAGATTAAGTCGGTCAATAACGAATGAATGAACTAATTAATGTGACTTAATTTTCTTATAACATATTTCTTAAATTATTTATTCAATATTATTAAAAAATAAAACATAAAATACACTAAAAAAAAATTAAAACAAATCTTCTATTATAAACAAACATCATTGCAGATTTTTTGTATTATATAATGGGTACTAATGTTTATAACGAGTTAGCCGTGAGCACGATCCATGCAACTGGTTTAAAATATTTGCAATAATAATCGTTAATCGTGAATGCACTTTATAGTATAGTAAAATACACAAAAGGCTTAGTTTAAATATAGAAACAAAAAATATGATACAACAATGTGTTTTAACGGGGCTAGTATGGATAAAATATTTATAGTAGCATATGCACGGAAACTTTTTTTATTTTTTATGTTATAAACAATTTCGTTATAAAAATATTGATGAACAGCGAACTTTTCATAAAAATTAGGAAATTTGAAATAAATAATCTCTGAATCAACTGAATTTCATCACTACTAAAATTAATTGTCTTACACACTACTTGGACCCGAAAGGTTAGTAAAATGTGATAAAATGATTCGTGCATGTATGTGCTTAAATTAGTTTTGTATTATTTAAGGTTTTATTTTTGGTGCGGATTCTAAAAACTTATTATAAGTTATTTAAATGTTACAAATAGTACATTTTTTAAGTCAAACATTAATTTGTGTATCCAAGAACAGATTAAAAAGTTGCTTTAAAAGTAAAACGAAAATTGCTGAACCTAAATTTTAAAATCCATGTCGGAACATATTTTGATTTAGAATAAACGAAATTATTGCCTCGGAAGGCCTGTCTGAACCATATGCAGCAGGAAATTATGGATTTCCCCTTTCAACAATTTACATCCGTATTCAGAGCAGAAGTTGGTTTAAATCTATGAATATTAGCAGATCCAATTATGCAAATTTCAGAGACATACTCATGTCGAAAGGAACGAAAAGTTTTGAGCGTCATCCACGTGCAAATTTAAATAGACAGACAAAATGCTTGTACGCTACCCGAGCACGAGAATTCCATTTACCTGACCGAAATGTCTGGGTCTTAGCTCGGCTTAGCGCAAACAGGCTTTTTACGGCATACGTACCCCGGACTACTGAAACACAATATGTTTAGTTATTTATAGTTACAATATTAAATACCCTACGAAATGATACTCTAAAGGTTTCGTTTAATTCCTGTTCAAAACTTAAAAAAAACTATCATTAACGTGTTAATCTAAAATATATCATCTCTTATATAAATAAATAATTAATTAATCGTAAACGTTTACGTAATAGTAAATAATTTACTATTTAGAGAAAAAAAATGTATTTTTTTCTACATTAATTTTTTAAAGGCATTTTATTCTAAAGTTCTCCAATATAAATTTATATAAAATCTATGATAATAAATACACTTTAGTCAAAATGCATAAAAACGTAATATTTATGTAATGTTACGAGTTCTAATATAGAACACGTACAGATCGTAGTGGAAGGTACAATGCTTAATTCTTTAATATTCTAGTTTCCATTTTGGAAGATCGAACAGAACAGAAGTTCTATTTAAGGATGGACGCAAATATACATGTAATATATATAAAATAAAATTTAGCATACCTGAAGGATATTAGTTTGCTACTTTACATTCTTAAAAAACATTCCATATTAAAAGCAGTATTTTAATAAATCGAAATAGTAAAATAGTGACCAGATTTTGAGAGAAATTCTTGATCGTAGTCCGATTTACTGCAAATTTATGTAGACAGATCTTGCTTGCTGCCAGAGCACGACAATTCCATTTGCCTACCTGATCGAAATGTGACTCTCAGCTTACCGGAAAGAAGTTAATAGGATGATGGAACGTAATATTATCTATATAAAGGTTTGATTGCTCGTTTATTTAACATCAACTCAGTATAATACTGGGCATGTTCCTTCTTTCACAATGACACATCACGTTGGCCAAATTCAAATTGATAAACTTCACATACCTTCGATAATTTTTTGGAGAACTTTGTTGCATGCAGATTTCCTCACTATGTTTTTCTTCACTGTCAAATTGTACTCGAAAATACAAGTGTTTTTTACATGTCACTATTGCATCATCTTCTGCAAGTAACCTTTAATTCTATTCATATAAAACGTTTAAAAGTGTTCTTACCAATATCAAGTTTATTGAACTTGATGTTCAAAAAAGATCCGATGCTAACTGAGCCAATACACCGTAATTCTGATACCCATTTTCACACCAGTGCTCCGTAGATACCTTTTAAACCAGAAAATGGATGGAACTGAGAAGTTATAAAAAGAAATACGACATTTCTCGTCTCTGTTTATTACCGTACATTAGTTATACTGCTTCCGTAGTGTCGTTTCGGCATGAAATGGGAACTAATGAGATTTTGATGTTTTTTTGACTGAGCTCTTATTTTCCTTAGTACTATAACGATGTTACTGTACCTTGGACTATAGGTGTGATATGTTTAGTTTCGTTTCGACGTTGCTATCATTATAGTGAATATTAAAAATTAAGACAAAAAAGTTAAAAAAAATAGTAAATAGGGCATTCCCCAACCAAGTGGACCGATGTCATGATAAGTATAGCGGGTAACCGCTGAATGCAGAGGGCACAGAACCTGTCAGATTGGCGGCACCTGGGGAAGGTCTACATTCAGCGGTTGATGCGTATAAGCTGATGGATTACTACTACTAGTAACCATTGTTAATTTAAATTTATTTTTAGGTACTTTATTGGTAGAAGAAAACAACCTGGTTTCTTATCTTCACGCTAGCAGACACTACCAACCAACACTTGGCCAGCATAGACTATGACATAATCCTTCTTATTGTGAAAAGAGACCGGTTTTATTAATTGTAGACGACTATACAGGTCTAATATTAACTAATCCTTGCAGTCCATGAGCACCTACGTCGAACCTCAAACAGAACTAAAATCCTGCTTGACGTTGAACATATAAGATATATTACTTTTACTGATGATTGATATGGTCGCCTCGCGTAAGTGTAGCCAGCGACTGCACCCCTGCAATCGAAACACAGGAACTGCTTAACAGCGGACTATGATGGCAGTGGGGATGCTTTCTCGGACAAATTGTAGTTCTACCACCTTGCAAATATTTTAAGCTGGATATTAATATCCGCTATATAAATATAAATAATATCCGCTGGATAAATGGTGAGAGAGTGCCGAGTTAACAACGATGGTGAATTAATAACATTAAAATTATTAGTTATTAATTTATTACATTAAAATTATTAGTTATTAATTAATAACATTAAAATTATCAATTAACATATTAAGAATTAATAACATATTTCTGCAACCAATGTTTACAGAATACCAATCACTTTATAAACCATCATTTTGTCATTCCAGTACGCATTAAGAGTTGTTGGTTAATAAATAAAATAATGTAAACAATATCAGTGGGTATTACTCATTATTTCGAATTGCAAATATAAATGATTATAGAGTGTGTTTTAATTAATTCCGATCGTAGTGATTAAACTATTAATTGCAATGATTAATTATTGAATTGAGCCAGATGGAACTCTTAACTTTTAGTTACTCTTAACTCAATAGATTAAAAGCATACAAATACCCCAATGTTAAAACTAAAATGCACTGGAAAATTTCGTAACAGTTTAATGAATTCAACATAACCTTTTTATCGAAATAATATGTGCAATACTTTAATCGTCTGAATGTTTTATTACTTATTACATGCTGTATTCCAGGGTCATTTTCAGTGCACAACAATTGTTAATTATTTCATCTACTATCTTTAAATGTCATTATCAATCTAACAATATCATAATTATTGTTTATCTTATTTACTGTTCGTTGTATTGGAACTCTGTACCCACAGCATATTCAACCACATATATGTATACCTTAAATGTCGAAATTTTAACTCTTTTCTTTCAAAATTACCAATTTCATTATAAGTAACTACATATTTGACTAATCTAAGATATATTGTGCCGTATTACTAAAAAAACAAAGCGGTAAACTACAGTTTGACCGCAGTGGTACTACCACCGCCCTCATAATCAGCAGTAAAAGTAAAGTAAAGTAAAGCATTACGTGTTTCGGTTGGAGAGATGCGGTTGTCGACTACTATTACAAGTGAGGTGATCATCTCAACCTTCAGGAGTAGCAATGCATGTATTACGTCAGGCAGGACTTTAGTCTTGTTTGACGTTGGACTTGGAGGACCATGGACTGCAGAGTTCATTTAAAATTATATTGTTGTTTGCTACTTTTTCATCATAAAAAAAACTTATATTTTTAATAAGTTTTTATTTTATTTTAACAGTTAATTTAGGACGGCAACGCACTGAACACTATGACATTAAAAAACGTAAAACAACACATTTTTGCTTTTGAAAATAAATCTAAACTATATTAAATTGTATAAACCAAAATTTAAAACATAATTATAATAACAAACAAACTTAAAAGTGAAACTCTGCATCCACATTATTGTTTTTGGGATAAGTTCCCAGAAAACTGGCAACATTACCTCGTTGAATAGCTAAGCTAATTCTTTAACCGAGGTAATCTCTTTCTTTAATTTCTTTAATCTGTGGTCGTCCGTATATATATTTATGTTATATTTTATTTTCAAATATCAAAGTGATTGTGTAGATGTCTACTTTAGTATGATATGCTTGTCTGTAAAGAAAAATAAAATAGAATAGCTTCATCTCAGCGATCTTAAAGATTGTTTTAGGAACGAGGCCTCGCGACTCTGTTAGCCTAAGAAACAATAAAGCGTCTGTTTGCAAGCAGTCTAACAATAGATTGCATGTCTATACTTTATATGTGGAGTATATAGCAATATATTCACATTGGAATTGGGAAAGTCGTGCATTTATCGTACGCGATTCATCGGTGAATTATAAGAATTCGTTCCAGAACGGATGTGTAATGTAATATTTACTAGGGTTTTTATTAAACGACTTTGTTAATTCTTTAATTCTGACGTATATAGAGTAGCAAACAAGCATGCAAACCGCAAAAAAAAATGATATGTAGTCACAGCCCATGGACATCCATGTACAGATAAGAATGAAATCCTATCAGAGCTCCAACATTGATGCGTTGCTACTCCTGTGGACTAAGATGGTCGCCTCTCTTCAAAGTGTAGCCGGCAACTGCACCCCTCCAACCGAAACACAAATAAGACTTTACGGCGGATTATGAGGGCGGCGGTGGTACCTCCTCGGTCGAATTATAGTTCTCCCACCTTTCAAAGTTGTTTCACCTATTTTCAAAGCAGGAATATTGGATGTAATATAACCTTTTGTCTTACAACTTAGTTATCAATTTTAGAAACCTTATTTATAAAAACAATTTATTATCGCTTGATAGTTTTGTCTTTTTTATTAGCTTATTAATGATTGTGATCTTTTTATTTCACCAACTGGAATTTAATATTTGTGCTATATATAATATAGCTTAGTATACTGTTTTTAAGTAGTTTTTAGCAAATTATTAAAAAAGCATTGTTTTATTTTTTGTTTAGTAATATAAATTCTTTTTGTGTTTTATATCAATTTTAAAATACGCTCCAAAAATATAGAAATTTTAATTTGGTTACTTTTGTTTCATTTCAGACTGAAAAATGTCTAGTATCATACAGAGTGATCTACATTACCTTCATGTATAATATTTCGTAGTACAGAAATATTTATTTATGTTTGTGATTTAACGTGTATTTTTGTACGATTCGTAGAATAAACTACGTATCTAGATAAGTATAAAGAATAATTATGGCCTTGCGTCTATTGGAATCCTTTTTCCAGCGTCTCATGTGACATGGATACATACAAACACAAGTACACAAACATTCATATCTACAAACAACATGCAATGCATATCTGCTTAGCTGGGAATCGAATCCGGGAACCTCTGCGTGTCAGTCCAATATGATTAGAGCGATTTGTTATATCGACTACATACTTACACGATAGTCACAACCCTATATTTTATAAACAGGAGCAGACTTACAATGATAACTTATTTTACGCAGCGCGAATATTGGAAAAAATATTTCTTATTTTCTACAATGGCTCGCTCTACAATATTCCTCGACGACAAAGAGCAAAATATACAAATTCTGGGCGCGGAGCATAATCCGTTAGTCTCCCTCGGAAATGTACGAAAAGGACCCTCCAGATTTACGCGCTACCCACTGCACAGTAGGAATGAATTTATTTAGCGTCGGCGAAATTAAACACAAATATATTTATACTTTTACAAAGGGTTACTCGGGAATGTACTTAGAGGTATTGTGCACTATTCGCATACAAATAGTTTTATCCGAATATTGTGACTTGAATACCGGACTTGCATTTTATTTACTCTGCCGGGGATAAAAAATCAACGGTGGCTGGTGATTAAGATTTGTACCGCTCACATGAACAATCGGGTGTTGAGGCCCTATACGCGTTACTAAATTTTCGAACTTATGTGCTTATTTGAAATTAACTGTTAGGTAAAGAGCACGTGAAGAAACTACAACTCTGTGGGTTCTTAAGGTGACTACTAATATCTCTACTAATCCATACTTGATGGATTATGGTCCAACTATTTTCTAAGAGAAAAACCATACTTTTAGACTGATAATGACAGGAGGAACATAAATATATAAATAACTATTCCATTCGATAAATTAAAACGATTTCGTCTTAACTTTAGATATTTTTTTCATAGCGAAAGAGTAAGAAACGGGCATGCATGCCACCTGGTGTTAAGTGGTCACTGCAGCACATGGACAACCACGTCCAATCTCAAATAGAACAGAAGTTCTATTTAAAGATGGACGCGGATGCGTTCCTACTCTTGA
>DWON01002814.1:0-19580 GCA_018251015.1 Phocides pigmalion okeechobee
GATTGTTGCAAAGTAATTTTAATAACAACTTAATAGCATGGATTTCCGCAAAGTAACGCCTGATACTATTAACTACAAAAGAGTAGAAAGCAAGGTATGATAGTATAATACTTCGTCACGCAATATTCCATCACGCCGTATGAGTTAGTCTTACTCTTACCCTCAAGGCGTGTCAATAACTGTTTTATATAAAAATGGACTTTACTCGCACAAACTTACATTAGTTTTCATAACATCGTTGTTTTATAATATCCTATGAGACATTTATATCAATAAGCACCTATTTTAGATTCAATATTTGGCCGTTGACGTTATATATAGAACGGTTCTGATTTAAGAATACGTCCGGGGTAATAATTCGGAATGACGTTTCAACTTGAGTCTATTAAACCATCGAATCTGATGTCGATTTCCAATTTAGGTACTCAGTGGCACCCTCGTCAAGCGGGGCAGCTGTCAGCAATATCTTGAACCACTTTTATGACTTTATAACTTCATAAATACATATAAGTACTATAGATGTACTGTATTTTCAGTTTTCATAATAAAACAAACTTTAAACTTTCTATATAACACTAATCACCTACAGTTTTCCAGATTTAAAGAGATTTTTTTATTACTGTAAGGTGAATGTTTTATATCCTTTAACATGCCTGAATATTAATGAATTAAACATAATAATTGATAACCCATTTAATTAAGCCAATATTAATTGTACACGGAATATCGTTCCTTCTAGATAAAATTCTTTGAACACTGCGTACGCACTCTACTAGGAAGCTGTTTCTTTTAGAATTTTGAAAGTTCTCGTCTATTTGACGCAAATTAAACATCTCTGAATGACTTCATATTTCACAATGCTATTTGACAACTCCTATTGTATTCGCTTCGGCTTTGTGTAGACGCTGAAAATTCATTTCCATTTGACAGTCATCACGTAATACTAGAGAAAAAGCTCATGTACACACGCTTTTCATTTAGCGTACGAGTGTTGTCACTTTATAAAAAACCTGTTAAAAATCTACTTTTCAACGCACCGAAGGATAATCCACAAGCTTTTATTTCACTGAAGCGTTTCGATTTCAATTAAATTTCGCGCAAATTGAATCGAAGCGGATCGGGAGCGTTCGCAGCCAAGTGTTTGACAAATAGTCGCTCCAATTTATTTCCATCTCACATAATGAGATACGTTTCCCAACGAATACGGTTCGAATAAAACGCCCTTTAATTTTCATGTTGCTACGTAATTTTGCGATCGCAGAGTGGGTACTCCGCCATGATGTATTCGCCATAATCATTTTAACAACGACCCCAAGCGAAATTATCGCACCGTTCCCCTTCGGAAATTTAAACGACATTTTCATTTTAAAACGTCGTTTAATATATTTCGAGCGTAAGTTTCAATATGAGTATTGCATCGTGCAACGATTGCGTATAAAGTATACTTATTACATAAGTTGGTTGGTTGCAACCTTTTTCTCGTCTCAGTCCAAGATCATATTATCTGATGTTGTTGACATACTGTGGACGCTACTGTGCGTGGACAACACATCCGACCTCAAATAGAACTGGAGGACTATCGGAGATGCGTTACAATTTTTTAGGGCTAAGACATGGCTAGTTGAATTGCCTTAAAACGGAAAAACCTGCGGCATACACAACCGCCCTCTTAGGAGTTTCATTGTACCACAATAGACTTCAAAATCGAAGAAAACTCACCAATTTCTCGTGTTTCATACTTCCTCACTTCTGCGGCTAATATTTGATTACACCTGTGAAAAAAAAAAATTAATGTTATATATGGAAATGAAAGCAAACAAGAATGTAGCGCGACTTATTTTAAAAGGTCACTCCTGTACTCGTTCCACATATGACAGGATTCCTTCTTGAGTAGCTTTAGTTAAGGACTGAGAACTAAGTTGTAACGCCTTACATTTCTGACTGACTGCTCTTTAAAATATCAAACACCTATTTTCCATTGCTGTTATAAAACAGCAATAAGTGTGGTGTATCATATGCAAATTAATTATAAAGACCCTTGTGTTCTGAGAATTTAAAAAAGTAAGATGTACTTTAATTATTATTTATAGTATAGTATGTAGTATATTATTATTAGTAGATAATTGCTAAAGAAAAATAATTATATTACAGTCTTACAATTTTTATATCGGTAATCCTTTGTTGTACTTAAACCTAAACCTTTTCACTCTAACTTCTAACTTCTAACCTTTGAAACATCGCTATCCAGTTCCTGTAGTATGAGTTTTAGTACAAAACAACGCTCAAAAAGTTTCTCCTTCGTCACAAATAGCGCCTGCATTAATCCGTTTCTGAACTGAGATTTGATAGAACAACTAATCAAAGTAAGTAAATATAACGTCAAATTTCACAAAGTGGCGATGTATTTTTGTTTCACTCGTTAATATTTAAGAGAAACAAAACGCACGGCATGAGACGGGATATATCATAAACTCGTACTTTATTCAACTATTCGGGTATAACCATGTAAAAACGTACAGATCAATTACTATGACGCTTGTATTTTTGACAAGATAGTTACTCGTACTCGTACCTGTGATCACTGAATGTTTCCCAATCATTTGATTGCGTAGATACGAGATAAAACGTCACTGGGAGATAGAAAGCTTTCATCAAATTGTTTATTGTTTTTTTCACTACGAGACGAGATATTGAAATAAATTTACTGTTTATTTCGGAATTCCTCGTTATATTCTCCAATAAAGGATAACATAAAAATATAACATTCAAATATGCTTCTTTACTCACCTTCAAAATATTAATGTTATAAATTATTACTATATTTATGATTTTTTTAAAGCAATACACGATAATTAACTACATTCTTTATTATGTGATCAAGTTAAACTTCTTATTTAATACTATATGACATACCTAATTATTGTACGGCTAAGTAGGTAGGAAATAATCTTTATAACATAATACTTCTGTATAACTATGTATGTCCATAATAAATGTATTGAATTGAATATCTGTAATATTTACTAAATTCATCTATACAGGTCAATTTAAATATTTGCTTACGTTTCGTAGTTGCTTTGTTGCTGAGCTCCGGGGTTATATCCAGCCACATATAATATGTTGGACCAAGGCCCATATTAAGAAAGTTTCTAGAGCACTCTTCGGTAACACAATACGTCGTCAGCAGACAATGCGCGCACCGTGACTCCCTCTCAGACCATAGCTGAGTGCCTCCTCGATGGGTTACAAACCCGCCCGTAAAAGACATTGTTATCCTGAGTACCTTCAAAATGCACACTAGCTTCCCACTTAAGTATACAGCATAACATTTTTCTTACGTTGCTCCGTAAATCAAGAAGAAAAAGAAAATGGCATCGGCTTCAAAGAAAAGTAGGTCATATAACAGCTTTGCATTATTCCCTTACCTACATGAAAATAGTTTAAAAATGTATCTCTATGTAACGGTGGATTTTAAAATTTTGTAAAGACGTTAAAACTTCGATGTTCGCTTACGATAAGCCTAACACCCTAAGTGCCACCACCTAACAGCCACTGCTGTTATAACACACAGCTGTGTTCTAGATGGAAGGATGATCGTCTTCGTATGAAGCTCCTGTTCTACTAAAAGTTGGTTACAAATTCGATGTCCATGGATGTTAGTGATCGCTTAATTTCAAGAGTGCTGAAAGTTCCTTTCCTTCGTCTCCGTGAGAATTTAAAATAAATAAAATTATTATAATACATTTTCCTGAATACATTCATGAATATAATTTCAAATATTTACAGGAGTTTTCCATTGTGTTCTTCGAATGTAAATTCGGTGAATTATTTCACCAACAATCCGACAATCGTTAGCGGCGATGATAACGTGATTTACAGACGATTGTTAATAAATCACCGCGTCCAATTGCCAATTGTACAGCACATTTCTATGTTTTAATGTTACAAGGTATAACATTTTAATATACATATAATAATATATAAATACAACTTTTAGAAACTACGATTATCTGAGTGAAGGATTGGGGCAAGCAAGGCGTTAATATGATAAACAACGTAGAAGACGTCACGAGTACTAATTAGTTAAAAAAAACAGAAGTACCTACTTGTCATTGCTAATATAACGTGTCCTACCTCTGAAAATCACTTAATTTTACGATCGTATTTAATTATCGCTGCTCCAACATCAAATCCGCGGAGTAACAAGAAGCGAAAAAAATATGCATTATATTAATGATTTTTTTTCCAATTCACCTACACTCAAAGCATCAATAGTTCTTAAGTGAGATCGATCTTCTTAGGAGAGGTTCCTGTATCTCTGGATCAGAATATTGCTACGGTAAATCCTGTGTCATAAAGAGGCTCTTGGGGTTGCAAGTGGTAATAGTGGAAGTCTGAGGCGTCCAACCAAGTGACTCCGAAAAGTAAGTAGTAAACGGCAACACGAGCCCCGGGGTGGGAGAATACTGGTGCGTTCCCTGGAAAATCACTTTCCCTTGGTATCGCTTCCTCTGTTCTGGACACCGTTTAAATGAATTTTGATTGAAAAAATGTGAAGTCGACTACAGATACGTTGTTGCTAGAAAATAAAAAAATGCCTTTTCTTATATGTATTATTACTTTATAATTGAGATAAAAGGCAAGAGGCAACAAGAATAGTGAAAATGCCTTTTCCACAACCAACCCACAGGGGGTTTTACGTACTGCAATCGGCTAATAGAAATTCAATGGATGGAATAGAGTTGTTACTACAGAATTGAAATGTCAATTGCAATACCGATGTTAATATTTGATGAATGATGAATATTATGGCAGTAATTTAAACTGTTTCCGATTTTCTGACTGGTTATTATTTAAGTATGCAAAACCAATTATCGGGTATTATTAGATCATTACTATCTAATTTAAATGATTTATTCAGTGTTATGTAAAGGCATTAATTATTGACACATCTACCTAAAAATTTCTTCCTGCAATTTCGTGTCCTTTTATTGTAAAAATATGTTTTAAATAATTACTTATTTTATTCATTAACTGTTGATTCATGTGACAAAGAAAGAAGTAAATAATATCTATTTTTAAATCATTACTAATATTTACTGTATCGTGAATGCTATTGAGACAAACAGACATGTATACATAGACCCAGACTAGAAAAAATATTTTAATTTACTTATTGAAATTTTTGCCTGACCAGGGATCGACCCACCAGACCTCTGCCACCCGCAAGAACAAAAAAAAGTAAACGCAAAGAAATTGGATCGCCTGTCACACAGGAATACATTTTTTTTGTATAGGTAAATAGTTAAATAGAGGTATCACGTAACTATAGTTTAAAACTAACTCCAATGCAAAAGTATGGTGGTATTGTCTCTTCAAATTTGAATGTATCAGCAAGAGAAGTATCACTTTGCAGAATTTAATTTTCTAAATCGGTTAATAAGTAACGAAGTTATGAAGTAGCACAAAAAAATAACCGAAAAATTAAAGTCGATTAAAAAGAGGAATAAATATCAAATGATGCGAATGCGATTGTTACAAAAACATTGCTTAAAATGTTAATATTATTTGATCATTACGAATTCATTTGTAATGTTAATGGCGAGCTTAAAATTAGGAAGACCTTACATACAAATTCAATGGCTGCTAATGAAGCTAGACCGATACGTTTAGAACTAGTGGAAAAACACTAATATCACTCGGTAGTAAACGCGTGGGTTATCTGGACGCCACTCAGCTTTTATTTCGTGAGGGAGGAACCGGAGTTCGTGCAAGGAGGTTTATATTTTACCTTTATTTTAGAGAAACTCTAGAGTAACTTTCATATATCTTAGAAACTTTTCCAAAAGAAGAATTTTTCTAGCACAAATAAACTCAGTGGTTTATCATTATCAAGCCATTATTGACTCAGTGGTTTATCATTATCAAGCCATTATTGACTCAGTGGTTTATCATTATCAAGCCATTATTGACCTTTGATAACTTCGTAGAACTCTCAGAAGTAAAAGCTTATTAATTCATCCTTCTCCATTAAGATAAGTGATAAACAATTTGTAATGTGCATAAAAAATCGAAAAACATGAAGTGCATGCCTGGGATGGAATTTTTTTACTAACTTTTCCCTGGTACGTGCCTTGTAAATAATTGTTACATAGTAATACATAATTAATTTGTAAAATGTGTTTATAATTACAACATACATATAACAAAAACAAATGTAGTAACGCATGTAGCTGAGCAAACCAGTTTTAAAGGTGGTAGAATCATATATCAGGGAAGTATCAACACCCTCATAATGAGGCAATTCTTATATATTTGGTTTAGTGAGAGAAAGTGCCGCCTACACATACATGTGGAAGCGATCATCTTAGTACTCAGGAGTATTGCCGCATCTACTTTCATCTACAGTTCTGTTGGAGTACATAATGGTGTGAGTGTCTAACAGCTGCCGTGATCACTTAATATTGGATAGCTTGCACGTTCGTTTGCTACTCTTTAACATCAAATAGCTCCAATCCTTATAAAACTAATTGATATATTATAAAGAAATACGTATACTTTATACACTCATAAGCCTACATATAAAAGCTTCGAAATATCGAGAAGTATCAAAGGTCACGTCTACACATCGACCTAAGTGCCTTTTATAGGGCAAATATTTTATTATGATCAAATATATATTTTATTATATTGAATGCGTACCGATTAGGTATACTCGTACCGTTTGATGATGGTCTATAGTACTATAAAATATATTTTTAATCAAAAGCTATGTTTTTTCTATTGTAACTAGCGGTTTCCCCATGCAATATTATAAACTTATACCCTATAAACTTAAAAAATACGTTGTAACTAATTTGTAATAGAAATTAAACAGACTTACATATTTTACCTATAATTGTTTTGGTCATTACTCAGTTTGGAGATAATATGTATAACGTCATATCTCATAGTCAATAACGAAGCTGTAAGAGAAGCTACAGGCACCATTTGTCCTAAATTTGAAGTAGATTAATGTGACTTTATAGAGGTTGTTTATTTATTTTATTTTAAAAGGTGGGAGAACTATAGTGCGACCGGGGAGGTACAACCGCTGCCCTCATAATCCGCCGTAAAGCATTACCTGTGTTTCAGTTGGAGGGGTGCGGTTGCCGGCTACACTCCGAAGCGAGGCAACTCTCATAGTCCTCAGGACTACTTAAAAATACATTATAATAATGACCACATCTTATACTACATATAATAGTGGTTGCAACTCTTTTTATGTCTTATTGCTAGATGCCTTTATCTCCTCATAGGTATAGGTATTTCTTATGATTGGGGAAGGCCTAGTGCAATCGTTGTTCCAATGTGGATTGGTGGAGAGTTACAGGCCATCAATGTAGCAACTGCGACCGTTCGCTTAACGCTTTCCAAAACCCGAAAAACACATAATATTTTGTCACTCGCGGTCACCCCTCCATCTCCCGGCTACACCTGACGTTGCTCAACTCTGTCAAACCTTTGTGAAACCGCTAATATATGTAAACTAATTTGAAACACAAATTACAAGTCTTTATCAAACAACAGGGAAGAACTAACGTTAAAAAAATCTTGTGGTATAATTTAACCAGTTTTACTAAAACTTGGCAATAATATCAATGTAGTGAAAGTTCATAGTATGTTTGGACTATTTTTTGCCTTAAAATTGTGAGGTGACAAAGTACTAGATTAACAATTGAAACAAAAACTTTATGTGAAATAAAACAACGATAATCAGCTACCTTTACCCTATACTTGGTAAAAGATTAATTAATAATATTATGATGAACGCCAAAGGGTCCATGGATTTTGAGCGGGTATTAAAAGCGGATTTGGTAGGTCGATCATTCTGTGACCGTATATATAGCAGTTTCCAGAGTTCCGCAGCCAAGTGGCTGAAATAAAAACCGTTATCTTCATATCCGTCTGTCCGCACGCTTATTCATCCAACGTCCATAATTCACAGCTATTTTATTCAGAGATTATTTGTATTACATAGAGTCTATATCGTAGATGAAATTTGAAAAGTAAATATGTTCTTTAACGGGCTCTATATTGATGTAGTGAAATAACGGAAAATAAAATAATTACTTAAGGGTGGTACTCCATATTGCAAATTTACAGTAAAAAATACTACACGAAGGACATAAAGAACATATATACTTAAAATGATTTTCCTTACTTTATGACATATTTGCATATTAATATATAAAAGTTGAGACCTAGCCGCTGTGACTGCGAACTAAGGTGGAAAATTCTAAAAACTTTGTCATAGATAAATTTAATAAACCAATCTCAACGTTGTTGCTTCCAAAATTCTTTACAATAAGGTAAGGTAAGTTTTTTTAATTGAAATACAACGTTTTTCAAAAAAATTATCTAGGGAACCGTTTATGCAGGTAGTCTGACACGAACTTGGCAGCCCTTTCTGTGAAGTGTTTTAAATTTTATTCAGTATTAATATTATACCGGCAGTCTCGCGTGGAGTGGAGCTGTCGCGCGTATCGACAGCCGATGATCGATGCTCCAGACGGGAATTACCATGGAATATCTAATGATGCGTCCAATATAATTTGAAATCTCAATATACAGGTTTTTTGTTTTATCTGTGGAAATATGGGAAAATCCATAACCATAGTAATCTATCTTAGGAAGTTGTTTTTTGGTAAAAATATCAATTTTTATATAAACATTTTTATGTAAATCGACCTTTTTTAGTTACTATAGTTTCGCTATCTTTAAAAATACATATCGACACCAGAAGTTACTCAAAATTATAGAAAAATGTTCTTGCCTTTTTTATACGGACAAATATGAAGAACAAGAAGGTTCAAATAGTAAAAGTGCTTAAGATTCTCAATGATTTTTTGTAAATACAAGGAAATGAGCACGCAGTCCACCTGATTAATATTCAACTCACTCCGAGCTCAAATCACCTACCGACACCCACAGCTAATTTCATATTGTACAGGAAAATCATCTGGCGTCGGTTAGCTAGAGTCCTTTACCTTTAGATTGGAATCATTGATGTTACCAATTACAGTAAATAGTCAAGCAATTACTTTATTGACTTATAAGTATCAATCGAGCGTACAGTGGACGTGTCGGCAAACATCAATTACCCCCACCGACACGGGGCCTCTCGAGGCGGGCTGTTTGCAGGTACCGATTGAGCTGTTGCGCTGTAATTACTTCGCTTCTGTTACCCTTCCACTAAAATACCCTTGTACATCTTAATACAAACTAATATATTTTATTAAATAACGGGTACTCACGATTAACGCTTGTTAATTGCTGATATTTCCAACCAGTTGCATGGCACGTGGTCACGGCGCCACGACCCGTACCCGAAACCATTATATGTAAAAATGTATTGCTACTTTTTGATTTATACCATTACTTTATTTCAACAACAAAAAATATTTTAAAGTTCAACCGGGAAAGTACCACCGCCGCCCTAATAATCCGCTGACTACACTTTCAAGCGACGCGACCATCTTAGTCCTCAGGAGTAGCAACGCATCTATGTTAGAGCTCAGATAGGATTTCGGTTGTGTTTGCGATTGTACATGGACGTCTATGGGCTGCGAATACTTACCATCAGGTAGTTTGTATGCTCGTTTGCTATTCTTTTCACATAAAGAAACAAAAATTCAAGCCCGAGCATGTCTTCTAGAAATTTTGTTCGAAAGTACATCCAGTCTCTTGCGCCATATTAACTTCATTTTAGTGACTCTTTAACTAAACTACTACTTATTGTGTTTATGAATATAAATAATTCTTACTATTTGGTTCATATTATTGCTTTATTTCAATAAAAATGCTAATTATACCGCAAGAATACCGAGCGTGGCTCCTCTAGGTTCTGTTCACAAGTGCCCATTGAGTCTCTTGCTCCATAATAACTTTGCCTCTGCTACCTCGCCTCTTTTTAATTGTTTACTTTATTTAATAAAATGTTAATTACACTGCACCAAACCCAACTTCGCGAGAAGGGATGTTTGAGAGTGTCCATTAAGACTTCGCTTCTGTTAACGTCCGATTAAAATAATGTTGTATTTATCTTTTTTATATATTAGAAATATCATATGAATACATATGCACGTGTTAAATGGTCACTGGGGACATCTAAGCTAAACGACGATATACAAACGTGTTGGTTTTAGTTATCTGGTTATTAAGCACTAAAAGGAAGCCCTAGTTAAATGTATAGTCGACCTAAAAGCAAAGAACAATTACTCCGCAATTAATTCGCATGGTTTGCAGGTGCCGATTGTGCCTTACCTTAATTACTCCGTCTTGTACGTTTAAACGAAAATCGTACGGTATATTTCGATACCCCTTACGTAATCAAACAAATACAGCTTGCTTGAGATGCAAACGAAATTTATCACTTTATTAACCCCTATAACAAAGAAAATGTTACAAGATCGAAGCGTATATCGATAAGTTTGTACATTTTACTGTTTTTCTGTGGTTATTTATAAATATGCTGATAGCAACGGATGTCTGCATCCAAGAAACGGGATTATAACTTTGCCAAACAAAATAATGATAATATCTGTTAGTAAATGATAAGAGTAGTGCGATTTATTGAAAAAAAACACAGCCGAATTGAGACCCTCCCCTGTTTTTGAAGTAGTTTAAAGAAATACGTATAGATGAATGGATATAGATATATACATATACTGTACTAATAATATAATGGAGATTTCGAACTGAATTATTGTTTTATTGGTAAATGTATACGAGAATAGAAATGAAATTCATTTAACAGTTAAGGGCATAATCTACCTGGCAGTAAATAGTAATTATCCCGCACAAAGTGGACCGCGAGGTGTTGCTGTTTGTAGCTACGATTGAGACTACACTGTAACTACTCGTACTTCATCTCCAATATTTTGTGGTGAAGGTTTATTTTTATTATGTTAGGACCAAAAACTTATGTATATACGATATCAAATCGCATCGTTGCGATGTCGTGTCATATGTGTTCTCTTATACTGATTAACGAAACATTTGCCCTTTTTGTGTTTTTTTTATTTGAGAAGAGTTGGAAACTAGCATGCAAACCACCTGATGTCAAGTAATCGCAGTCCATACACATCCACGTACAAACACAAACACGACCGAAATCCTATCTGAGCTCGAACGTAGATGCGTTGCTAGTGAGAACTAAATGGTCGCCTCGTTTCAAAATGTAGCCGGCAATCGCACCTCTCCAACCGAAACACAAGTAATGCTTAACGGGGGATTATGAGAGCGGCGGTGGTACTTCCCCGTTCGAACTATAGTTCTCCCACATTTACCTTACCTATACTTGCCTACTAACTAACAGGAGTTCAGTTGTTTCTGGAGTCATTTTTGAGCCAGGAACCTTTCTATTGAAATGCAATAATTACTTCACGGTAAAAAAAGGCACAGCAGTGGTACCTTCCCAGTCAAAACGTAAATTCCACCGCCTTATATGTTAAGTTTAAATGCACCAGATACGTTGACTTTTAAATAAAACAGTCTATAAAATAAAAACAATATTTCCAATACAATGGATATTTGCATAGCTGCCAACAAAGGTTGCATAGACACGTGAAAGATACGCTTTTGAAATATGAATTCATTGAAATGCAATCATAATAAAATGTCTAAGCATTCGTATTTATTTTCTTTTAATGGTATTGAATACAGCGATAACATTTACAAACTTTCTTGCATCGAATTCGCTTTTTTGATTTGCGATATAAATAGAATCATAATATTGTTGTTATCAAAACTACTCAAAGTTACCAATTTTGAATATTACGTAAGTATGATACAACAATTGCAAGTCCAAGAAGTTCAGTTCTCTAGATTCTATTATCTAATTTTATATAGGTCGGTCATAATAAAAACTATGTTTAAAAAATGCTCAGAAAAAGAAGTATGTTAGTAATTCCACTTAACTATTAGCATTACTTAACCCAGATGCCTGTAAAAATCAGGTTAGACCTAGATAAACATGATACAAAGTGGAAAATCGTTTGTCTTTTATTTTTAGATGTTTAAGTATTCAGTCCTAACATGTAAGATATTTAAGATAGATTTAGGGATTAAACAGATCTCTTAACAGGATTTTTTAATATTATATTTTTGCTATGAACTGGTTTGAATGTAATTAGGAGGAAATATTTATACGATTTTTCCAACCTGGTCCGCAGGCTTAGCAATAGCTATCTCAACTCAAACCCCAATCCTACTGGAGATTGACTACCGATGTCCATGGTCGGCAGTGACCACTTACTGTCAAATGGAGATCTCATTTACCTAGCTGAAGTTTGGTTATTCAAATCTGAAATTGTAACGTCCAAGAATTCGTCATGTCCTGCAAGCTGGTCCTATAAGAAACCAATGCAAATTTCGCACAAAACATTAAACAAACCTTAGCATTTTTGAAACGTTTTAAAAGTAATTATTAAAAATTCAATATCCAGACAAAAGCGGAGTTTAACTGCCCATGCAAAATGTGCTCGGCACGGAACTGTGTTTTTGAGGGCAGCCATTTTTCAACGTCACGACCCGACACACGTACCTATTGGAACTTCGACTTATACGTAGATATGTGTATAAAATAATGGCTTTAAAACTGTAGTGGAAAAGCACTTTTAGATATGTTTTCACAACGCATTTTGTCTGTAAAATAAAATATAGAAACTATGTTAAAATGGCTGTGACTGAAAAGCAGGACGTACAGATAATCACGGAAGTACTTTATTTACGTGCTTAGATAAGAAAACAGTTTTATGAATATAGAGATCCTTAAATTGGTAATTTGTAGTTCGGATATTAATTTATTTACTGAAACTATATATGTATATTTATCTACTTGTCTTTTTGTTTACGTTAATCTTGAAAACGGGCAAAACGACGTTCACGATGAAAATATTAAGGTATCACCAGTAATAATAACTATTAATGAAAATAATTGGGTACCGTACGTAACGTTTTATAAACCATGCAGGTTAAAAATGTGCTGGCGGAACCTTACGCAAAAGCTCGTAAAAAACAAATTTATAACGCTGCACGAAACAGACTTTTTCACTAAAAATATATTTGCTATTTTGTGAACGCCAACTTCAAAATGTATACGCGAAATGTCAGTAGTATTTATATCAGAGAATAGCTACGATAGATGGATGAACGTACATAGTAACTTATTGTAATTTATCATGAACCGACGTCTGGCATACATATTTATTTACATAGTGAGCCTGGATAAAGCACGATTAATGTAACCGTTATTTATAACTGATAATATCGTACAGTTAGAATATATTCATCACATCGATAGTACCTAATCCTTTGCAACGCGATATTTCTATTTGATATATTAATACATATTGTGAACACATTAATAATATATATTCTTTGTTACTAAAGTAATAGTTATTAATATAAGAACCATAGCGATAGCCTAGTGGTAAGATTACGACATGTCATGTAAGGATTCGGGATTGGAACTAATAGCACGTATATCATCGATTTTTTTAACTTAGTGCGTATTAAAATTAATTTGACATCAACAATGAAAGAAAACATCTTAAAAATACCTGCATGTCTGACAATATTCCAAGTTAAAATAAGAACCTAATTTTCTGAATTTGTAACGAGAAGATACACTTGTATAGCATAATAGATTTACATAACATAATATGTATATAATGTACCTATTCTAAAAATGACTATGTATTCTCGAGAACGAGTAACAGAACAGGTATCTACACACAAAGACGTCTCTAATAATGTCTATCATTTTGTGTTTAGTTTCCAGTCTGCTGAATCTATTATTCCCAACCTTTACATTGAATGTCATGAACAAATATTAGATAGGTACTGAATACATTTTTGTTTTAATAAACGTATTGTAATGTCTACGAGTATCTTCATCGCTTTAGTAAGTTTTCGTTACCTATTATTATTATGTATTTCATATACTTTATTCATTTGTTATTCGCTTTGGACGATTAGCACCGTTGTACTGATTTATCTTTATGCAAAAAAATTAATCAGCTATTATATTAGAGATAAACTGCTAATCTCCCCATAACTATAAAAAGACTAAACTCCACTGCGCTTCTTAATGCAAATCGGTCAAAATCTCGTTTGTTGGACGTTTTCAAACCGTCCATGTCTCCAGGTTTAACGACTGTGGTCTGTCGGTAGCAACTGAGATTGACTCCCTAATATACCCTCCAAAGCACGACGCTCATAAAATTTTACCACTAGCCTTCGCCCACTCGATTCCCGATTGCGCCTGATATGCTTAATTTTGTAGGTCGTTTACGATTAAACAAGTGACGGATCTATACGGCTTTTTTTCTCCCGGTCAACTTTAGCCAACAGGGCGCCCAAAGCAGATGTACTGATTTTACATTATACCCTTGACATTCGTTAAGTGTATGTAAATACACTATTAAAAACAACTTTTTTTAAATATGAATTTATCCTAAGATACTGCTAAAAATCTTATTTTGCTATGTATACGTTTGCTTACTTTGTTATGGCTATTATAACATTATAATCGGTATAATGTCATTGATATAAGAAGTTACAAGAACAATATACATATATTTTTCATGTAGTCGCTAAGTAATGACTCTAGCGTAGTCAATTCCGTAGTTCATTAATGTTCAGTAGGCGCCCTAACTTTCCGTGAAGTTCAAACTGACCGCCCGATAGTTTACTTTACTCCTGTTTGTCACACTGGGCTTTATTTAACTATTTAGTAGGTATGTACCTACGAAAATGTTTATTGGGAAGTTGTTAATTTACATTACGTTCTCACTCTTTGGTACCTCGTGTGTAAGTGACGCATATACATGTCTTTGCGAGTTTAACAGAATTGGGTTTTAAGCTAATAATAACACTAGTTATTTAAGAGCCTTTAAGCTAAACACCAATTCAGTTGACGAATGCTTAATTAGGAACCTTCATAAACGTCTAACGATATAAAGCATCGATAATATCCAATGAGGGAGAATTATAGTTCGACAGGGGAGGTTCGACCGCCGCCCTCATAATCCGCCGTAAAGCGTTCCTTGTGTTTCCAATGGAGAGGATACACTTTGAAACGAGACGACCATCTTAGTCTCAGGAGTAGCTACGTTCGACCTCAGGTAGGATTTCAGTTGTGTTTGAAGTTGTACGAAGATGTGTATGGGCTTATATATCTAGCTTTTATACTTAATAATATAATAAGTCATATAAACACTACTATATGCTTTCACATATTTTTACAACGATATGTGATGTTTTACAGTATTTTGCAAATAGGTGTTTGTTTTGGCAAAGTTAATAAACGAGTTTCATTAAGTATTCAAGCGCGCTATAAATTCAATCCGTACGAGCAAGCCAAAACTACGCGTTAACTATGTACAAAATGATTTCCCGATATAATAGATTTATTTTGAACTAAAAGTGTAATCCCACAGTCGTGTATTTCAAACGATAATTTTAGTTTAAAATTATTTATTTAACATGCATGATTTTAAAATAAAATCATCGCGGAATTTATACATTTTACTTCGTACCGAGTTTTCACAATTAATATTTGAGTTTTTTAATATTTGATTTTGCGATGTGATTAACCAGTTGCATGGCTTAACTGTTTAAACGTGACTACGAGTCATGCAACTGGTTCGATTATCGTCTCTTATAAGCGTTAATCGTGAGTACCCATTATATAATAAAAATACATCTTCGAAGATAGAAAATACGTATGTTTTGAACTTTCTTTCGCCGTCTCTTCAAAATGAAACACCTCACGAGCCGATAGTAGTTTGTTGACGTTCAAAAAGTTCCTAACTCTACTCAACTTCAATTATATAAGAGTGAAACGCTGTTCGTTTGTTTATCTATTTGCGTTCTTTAAGTTGGAAACTATTGATTTAATCTGTCTCAGATTGTATACACAGAATGCTTGTATCGTTTCGTCATAAGATAGCTTATATTGGTATTTACTGTTATGTTATTTACTCTTCGAACTGAGTAATAACCAAACATATTTAAGGTAAGATAACTGTTTCTACTACCCATTTTCATATTACATATTGGGTGCTATTTGCAGGCTTCAAAGCTTATTTTGCGAGCAAAGCCGCGCTATCGCTCGTCGTTTATATGCGTCAATTATTTCGTGGGCGTGGAGTAGCTACCTACAAGTACCGTGTCTGAATTACCGGTTGCTGTTTGCTCGCGGCAATGCAGTAGGTGGGTACTCCAAAAATTATATCTGGCACTTGTACTCATATATATATAAACAAATACGTGATGAAGAGGTAAAACTTGATGCGCAAATCAAAAGTATAATACCAATATACAAAATGAATAAGCAAAAATTCACCCTTTTCTACTAAGAATTCGTTTTACGTTTTCGCGTGAAGACCTTCAGTAGCTTCCATATTTTAATTGAACAAAATGCGAAAAATTATTCCGTATGTTATTTCATATCGGACTTCGTATTAAGTATAACGCGTTAAATACAAGCATTTTATAAATCTTATTTATTTATGACTAGCTACCCGTCCCAGCTTCGCTCGGGTAATACAGTTTATATTTACTTACATTATTTTCTTTACATACATGCATCCAGTCATTACCTAGTTGCAAAAATTAAGAATTGGAAACATTGAAATATTTAATTTTTTACCCCATTTAAAAAAAAATCTTAATTTATTATGCACGAAAACCTTCCTAAGGAATTATTCTACCTGTTTTTAAAACTGTGACAATATCCTTCAATTACTTTTGAGTTTATCATGAACAGACAGACAGACGCGACGGGTGACTTTGTTTTTTAATATGTAAAGATTAATGTTCGATATCTGTATGCGATTGAAACTTTCTTATAACAGAAAAGATTTTCTAAATAAAATCTGCCACAGCTATTTAGACTTATAAAGTTAATATGAATGCAATCAAGAAGACAACATGGTATATGAGTAGAAACTAGAATTTTCCCAATAAAAATATAAACTTAAGCAACATTTGTACAAGAAGTTTGTGTTTTACTTTTTCTCTTAATGGTCTCCAGGAATTGTATTTTAAGTACATATAATTGTGACAGGTTTTATCTTCCGAATACCTCTTACGTCATGTAAATTAAAAATAAGACTCAAACACTTTTTCTATTAAAAATCGTAGTATCGTTTTAACGCACAAATCTAAAACCAATTTTTTATTACGTATATTTACTGTCAAATTTATCTTCCGAATACTTTCCGTATCGGACTTAACGTTGAGACTTGCGTCCTACAAATATTATAAACATATATCTCTACGTATTATAGATACCTATTTTACGAGGGCCGTGTTTGAGTTAGGTATCCGCTTGCCGCTTGCTCACGGCACTACAGCGCTTCAAAAGCCATATCCGGCGAAGCTATTCGTATTTGTACATGTAAATGGTTCCAGGATTGAACGACTGCATTAAACACAGTTTTCAGTTTACGCCAATGCGAATTTTAAAATACCTCTAAAAGCGTAAATACGTGTGAAATTGTTTACAGGCTTCTATTGCCGTTTATTATTACGATTTCACGATGGTTCTCAAAGTTTTACGTATGTAACAATGTTTAGAAACTATAGAACTTTAAGTTAACTAGACAGCGGCTGCAGCTTCGCCTGTTTTTAGTTGGAGTTACTTTCATTTATCTAATAACCTATATATCGAACTACTGATTATCTCGGATTATTTAAAATAAAGGTTTTCTAACTGTATACTGATTTTAACACTTGGTATTTGCTAGAGTACAGTGGCATTGCATTTTCGCTTAAATTTTCGCTTAAAACTTTGAAAATCTTTCAAATCGATGATTTGAAAGATTTTCAAAGTTTTTTACTGAACTTAAAAACGTTATGCACAGATACAAATTGTTCGTAAACGACTGCTATAGTTAAAAACTGTGACGCAGCCATTTGCGTCCACCTCTGGACAATGAAGAAGTATGATCAGCTTACTAAACTATTATAATTTTCTTTATACTTATAATAAATACATAATTACAAATACATTCATATTACAAAATTACAATTACAGTTTTTAAAATTAATAGCCCATTTGATAATATATGTATGTGCAAATGTGTGTGAATGCTTGCGTTTGTGTGTATGTATGTCTGTGGGTGTGTGTGTGTGTTTACGTGTGGGAATATGTATACTATCATATTGCTACAAGTGTTACACATTCATTATATGTGAGAGTTTGAAGATGTCTTGTCATTTTGCTTTTTACTGGTTGGTTTGGCATATTTTATAGACAGCTAAGATTATTTTAAAAATATTTAGGTTAGTTTAGAAATGGTATTTTCAAGTTATTTACGTAAATAATGCACTTTGTCTAAAAATACCGCCAGTACCGCGAAAGTGCCTACAACAGATAGACTTAAAAAGATAAACTGTTTTATAAGCGGCAAGGCATAAAAACTAAGAGTTGCTCCTTAATTACGTAGCGCATATCCGGAGCTATAATCTCTAGAGTTTGCAAATGGGATGGAGTATACATTAAACTCTAACTTAGTGTTTGTTCATAAAGCATCGACTAACTAAGTAGATCGAAGAAAGCAAAGTGCAAGTTAAATTTACTCGAAGAATAGAGGCGTCGGAATAGCAAACATTGTGTCAATAAGCTTTGAACGCGATCAATCCTTTGAAAGGTGACAGCTTGTAACCAATTTTCGTCAGAGTTTCCACGCCGTCTGTATTTACGTTTATGCTTCATTATGAGGCCAATACTATCGCATGGTTGGACACGGGTCAACTGTCATAATACCCTTTAAACAGAGTCTACTACGCTGGTCGAGTGCGGGTTAATAGACCTCACACGTCTTTAAGAACTATTAAGGAAGCTGATTTATTTGCTATATTATTCTTCACGTTTATAGTAATAATATTTTTTCCAATACGGATAGGAAACAGTAATGGCATTACGTAGAACATCCACGCATCTACACCCGGCTGGCCCTATGGACTATGACGTTATTCTGACTCCTCTGAAGTAGAACTGAAATTGGTTAATGATGGTATATACGAGTAAAATAAAACATTTTGCACAATATAATACGTAATAAATAAATGTCATTAAAACGACAAATAAAAACAGGAACTATACGTATATTTTTACTCATGCATATTAAATTGTTTTGCAAACTACAATGTTCTTTCAAATGTTCTCTACAACATCATTGATAAACATGTTATTTTAAAGAATCAATAGGAATGACCGTTACGAATCATTATGCGCAGCGGTAACGAAATAACCCCTGAAACCACCACACGTGACATGTTTGCGTACTGGCGCTCTCATAAACCCTTTATGAGCCTTGAGCTTACTTTATCGCGCTTAAAGCACGCCTTTTCAAAACATCAATCCTTACCGTATATTCTATACCGGCAAAAATATTTATAAATATTAATTACTAGTATTAACACTTAAATATATTTTCACCACCGCCACATAACCCGCCGTAAAGCAACATGTTCTTCGTGTATTGTGTTTCGGTTGGGGAGGTGTGATTGCCGGATACACATTA
>DWON01002815.1:0-19579 GCA_018251015.1 Phocides pigmalion okeechobee
GTTGTCCATGGGCTGCAGTGACCACTTAACATCAGGTGGCCTGCATGCCCGTTTCTTACTCTTGCACAATAAAAAAATATCTGTGTATCATCTACGTAGGCTTTAAATATTTTTTGTCAATTTCACTAAATTTTAGCATGCCCAAAATTAACCAAAATTTTATTAATGATAAAATCAAAATATTTTTATTCAAAGTAGATTCTTTACAGAACCCCTTTTCACAGAACCGACTCTTAAGGTATTTTGTTTTAGAGCGGAGGCAGCAGAAGAAACTCTAAAACACATTTTTCTATCTTTATACATACATTTTTAATTTCTGAAAACGAACAAATAATTCTCAGGAAAGCTCAGGAAGTTTACAAGAAAATAATCGATTTTAAATCACTTCGTGTAAACATAATTTGTTTTGAAATAATAATCTCCCTAAAAGTGTTAATCTTCTGAAAGTTCACAGGTTTTGCTTAGCTTTTAAAAGTTTCTTAAGCACTAGTTACTTAAACAATACCTAAGGCCGAAGTTTACCAGCAAGTTATTGGCTTCAAAGGGTGGAGGCAAAGAAAATAATTAGAAAAAGTATTCTATTGAAGAGAGAACCTTCAACAGACTTAAAAAGCTTCCTGATTTTTCTTGTCTACCATTTTTCTTTTGTATTAAGGACTTGTTGTATCCCAACTTGGAACGAATGGCGAGTAAACGATGTTTTAAATGAGGGATTTCGTACCAGAGTCAAATTCAAATTCGATTTCAGTTTTACTATGTACCAGGCACTCACGATTAACAATGTTTGGTTTTTGATTGCCGATATTTCGAAAAAGTTGTATAGCTCTTAGCGCAGCTAAACTGCGTTGTCAGAGGAAACTAGAAACTGTTAAACTATTGACATCCACATACAACCTCTAACAGGACTGAAAACCTACCTGAGGTACGTAGATGCGTTACTACTCTTGAGAACTAAAATGGTCGCCTTATATGTAAGTGTAGCTGGCAACCGCACCTACCTAATCGAAACACAAGATTCTTCACGACGAACTATGAGGACGGTGGAAGCAATCTGTCGTAATCTCAGTACGAAATTTCAATCAGTTTCCTCACTTTGCTACTCTTTTAAAACAATCTCCCAATACTCAACCACTGAGTGAGTACCAACACACCGATTCTCCTTCCCTTTATCCAAGAATAAATTTTCCTCTCAACTATTATAACTAACATTATTTATTTCTTAAGCGAGGAGAATTTTACTCGTTTAATCATTGACGATCCGACAACTCTAGTAACTAGATTTAATCTATTTCTATGCAAAGTACTTCTCTTTCAGTTTTACGGTTTTTCTTTATGTTTTTTCTTAGTATTTACTCTTTTTTATAGATTTTTTTAAGGTCGCTTTGTATTTTATGAGAACTGAAAGATTCAAGTCTTGAATCACTTTTACATTTTAACACTCACATTTACATTATAAAGTCAACGTTACGGGCAGCGGCACTAAGCTGGAGATGTTTTCCCTAGACTGGAGATGTACCTACGATACACACACTTTTATTTGACAGTATCCTTGAAACGTCTAAGATATACAGCCGTTGTGTCTGCCCGCAGTCTCGTAGCGCCAACACAAACACCGCACTTGTGTACCATAAGCTTGCACAGATTTGTATTAACACAACAAATGTGGCCAAAATACGCAAAGATATGTAAAATAAAACACAACAAGTTTTTATAAATTTAAGTTTTTTGTCTATATGAGTTATGTAAATGTATTAAGTACATTTACTTAGTTTAGTTCACGCTAGATTTGCTTTTCATATGTACTTTCCGTTCCCGATGTTGGAACAGATATCATTTTGAAAAAGGCAGCTTTTACTACATTTTACTGCTATATACCTATTTTTTAAGTAACATCGTATAAAAACCAGTGAATAAATATATAAAAGTATGAATAACCAGTATTTTTGTTAATAAAACCAAATAATTTAATTTTTCATAACAAATGTTAAATAATTAACTTTTAATTACTTCGATACCAAAATGGTTACGTAACCTAGTTATAATAAAGTTGCATCTGTTTGTGAATGTTTTGTCGTTAATTAAATATGCCGTTTTAATTACGAATTTCACCACATTTCCGAATGTGAATAGCGGGTTGGTACCCAGGTATGTTGGAATTTGAGTTCATTGGTACGCGACTGAAAATTTGGTTAATTTTGTACGCGAAATATAATTATACAATTTACTTTGTAAGGAGTATTTACGATTAATGTTTTTTTTTCTGGTATTTGAAAGGTGGTAGAGCCGTTAGAGCTCGCCCGGAGCGGCACCACACCCACCCTCATAACCTGCCGTAAAACAACATGTTCTTTGTTTGTGTTTCGGTTGGGGAGGTGTGATTGCCGGATAGACATTATTGGAGGCGACCATCTTAGTCCTCAAGAGTAGGAGCGCATCCGCGTCCATCCTTAAATAGGACTTCTGTTCTATTTGAGATTGGACGTGGTTGTCTATGGGCTGCAGTGACCACTTATCATCAGGTGGCTTGCATGCTTGTTTATTACTCTTTCATAATAAAAAAAACATATTTATTTCACGAAGCATAAGCCTGCGAGACTTGAATTGGGATTAGTTAGGTTAGAATAAGATTTCATAACAAAACACACATTGTTCCCAATTTATCGCGGAGTTAAACCATACAAAGAAATACAAAGAGTACAATAAATGTGAGTGTTTTTACTGTTATTCGATCCTTGAAATAACCAAACATAATCTCATTTTGAATTATAATAAGTAATATGAAACTTTTATATTTCTTGTAGGTTTTCTGGGTTTTACAGCTACGCCTCTATGGCTCGAAGTTCCAGGTAACACCTCTCTAAAAATAATAATTTAAGTTATTAGAGTCTACATATGTTGTTACAGTCTACATTTCCAAAGTCTACAGTCTTTATAACATTGCTAATCAATTTAAATATCTCTCGGTATTTATTCGTCATATTAGTAAACGTCATAATAGTACACGAGGGCGTAGTAAACGTACAGTTAACTATAATTGCGGTTGCAAATTCGAGCAGAATCTAACTTGCTCGTGCATTTTCAAACGGAGTTGCAATGTTAAACAAGTCCAACAATTAAAATTTGCAGGGCCGCCAGCTAAATTATGCACGTCGAAGAAGATTAATATTAATGAACTGTGACACGCCTTTGGGTAAAACTTGATGAATCCTTCCATTTCTTTTCGGTTAACGTTATTTTTTTCCAAAGTATTTATTCAACTTCACCAGTTAGTTTGTACGTGTAGCATAGGTGTAATTCTTTGATCATTTTTCTAGTATTCTCTTGGGCTGAAGTTTCGTCAACGTACCTTTGATGACCATTGCATGTTATGTTACCGAGGGTCAGGTTCAATGATTGAGGTTAAATGTGAGGTGATGAGCTCCATAACCATACAAAGTGGTCATGTTCGACTATTTACTTTTTTCTCGTTTAGTAATAAGAATTGAGGTGGTGTCCAGGATATAATGATGAAATAGGAAGGATCTTGCTATTTTAAAAGCTACTAAACTCCGTCTCATTAGCCCAATAAAAACTAATTAAAGTAGTAAAAAGTACAAAATAAAATAAAAGTAGTTTGTAGAAAGATCAAGACTAAAAAAGTCTTAAAAGCAGAAGGCGTTATACGTCATTTCACTTAAAAAGCCTGAAGCATTTAAGAAAATACTTAAACTAAAAGCTTGTTTTTAAACATGTTTTTTATTTTTCACTCGTTCGTACTTGTTGCTTATGTAGAATAAAATAAATGGCTGTACATATTCTAATTGCAAGTTAGGAAAGTCTGGTATTGCTGGGCTCAGATTTTGTCTCAAAATAAGAAGAATCCTTAAATTATTTCAGTAAAGTAAGTTCGACCACCGCACGCGTTTCTGTCTGATTTTAATAGTACCAAGCGCTGCAATATCCTTATTAGAAGGATATAATAAAGAACACATATTTAAATGGGACATTCTAACTTATTTTGAGCGGTAGTGACAGGTCTTTATTTGATATATGGTAGGCATCAAATTCTTATAAAATTATAGTTATGACAATCTCAAAACTCTCAAATTCTATTTGGAATTAATTAAAGTCGATGATAGCAGAGATCACTTACTATCAGGAGAACTACCAGTGGCATTTAAGTCTTTATTTAGTTTTTCATTCACTTTTAAAGTAATATTTTTAGTTTCAAAATTGATTTGCTGCAATTTCTATGTGAATATCATTCAAAAATGAAAGCTTAAATTGATTATATAAAGCCAGGATTATATTAGCTTATTACCATAAATGTTATCATTCTTTCTACAAAAGTATTTTACAACTAGACTTACTTATTAACAACACTAACGAAATATTCAATGGTAAATTATAATTTTAAAAGTGTCTTCAAATAATAACTTCATTAATAATCTTTAAGTATCGCTGCGAAATACATATTTTATCTAAGAATTTTGAAAATAACTTTTGCAAATGACACTGCATTTTTTGAAATGCAACGAATAGCAAAATTACAATGCGCGGGTCTGGGTCTGCTTTGAAATTATGCAAAAAGAGCGTAGGTACGACCGGTTCATCCACCACGGTTAATATTAATGAACTGTGCATACTGGTCGGTCAAACCTCAACCAAGTTCTGTAAGTAAATGTTTAAATCGTAAACTAACTTTAGTAACTGGAATATTTAAAGTGTTTTGTGGGTCAAGGAGATGGCAGAGAAATTTACACATTTTAAAAGTTAATCTTTATTGCTATTATTTTAAAAGTTCACTTACAATTCACTTACAATTACTTTGCTGTAAAATCTTTTCTTAAATCGAACATACGGACCACCCGACGTTAAGTAGTTAATGCAGTGCATGGAAAACCTGACCCCATCTCTCCAAGCAAAACACAATAATTGCCTCACGGTGGATATGAGAGACACGGTGGTACTTCCCTAGACAAACAACGATTGAATCACCAGGAGAACGAATACATTTATAAGTAAAATTAGTAATTACGACATTTGCTTACTTAATACTTCAAAGATCGAATGACATGTGATTTTTTGCGTGGTTTATTCATGTCAGCGTAAGAGGTGGGGTGTAGATATTCATTTAGATGGTTTTTGGTCTGTATAAGTTTGACTGCATGACCTTGCTATTTCTTTTACGTTCAGATCAATGTACACGTACGCTACATGTAATTACTCATCTTATAATTTATCTATTGCTTTACTGATATTTGATATAATAAAGTATACTACCAGTTATAATATTTAAAAATAAAAAATATACAATAGTTGGGATAAAAATAATAACTTTTAGGACGTGAAGGAAGGACAGTAAAATGGGAAGAAGATTTGCCAAAGGCATGGAGAAAAGCAGCGTTAAACTGGAATAAGGGGAGAAAAACAGAGAAGTGGAAGAACAAGCAGGGAGGAAATTTCAGGTGCCTATCCTCTAATTAAAAATATTTTAAAATAAGTAGAGGTAAAATAAAAAGATAACATAGAGAATGTGTAATGTGTAATCCAATTCTGAAATTTCTCAACAATCAAATTTTATTATCCAGTGACATGTAATAAGTACCTACCTACATATGTATATTTGTACACCCGTAGCGGGTAGAGTAAGCGGATTCATACACCATATAATTGACCATTCTTGTAATTCACCTTATTCAACAAATAAATGATATTGTATTATATTGTATTGTATTGTTATACATAAACAAGTTAAAACATAAAGTGTATTTTTATTTCTTTTATGGCTCTGTGAACACAAAGGTATAATGCAATCAACGTTCCTAATATATGTACGGACGGCACAGTTACCTCTATTGTGTGGTCCGCACTGACCTCTGCATTTAGGACTATTGTTAACAATGCAATTCGCATATGTATCAAATGCGTATTGTGTAAGCCCCATTTCCATCTAATACAAGTTTATAAGTGCCTGAGTCATCATATACTATAGACATAGGCTTACTTCGTCATTATTTCTAACACATTATAATTATTTATAACCAACTTTTTTATTTGTACCGTCTATATGAAAGAATATGAAATATTTATTTAATAAATTAATTTGAAAGAAAAATATTTATTGATGATCACGATTATTTTTACCCTTAGAAAACATGTTTCTATATTTTTAATCGACGTTAAGTGGGACTCGTTTTCTATAAATCATTTCAAGTTTAATATACGGGTGGAATTCCTTGATGGATTGGTTTTGTATTTCATAGAATAAAAACATTTTAAATTATGTTTAACAAAAGTATCTAAATAAGACATGTATTTTTATATAGTTATATTTATAAAATATATTTATAAAAATACCTTACCATTAACTGATGATTTATTTGGCAATTTTAGTAAGTTTTAATTTGAAACATAATCTTAAACTGTGACTGATCATATTTTGTAAGTAATTTTCTTGGTAGCTTACTAAAAAGTGAAATTTCAATTATTTTTAATGTGTGAAGCACTTGTGGATAGGTTTTTTATATGTAGGTAAATTATATTATGTATAAACTTTTATTACCGTTTTTTATATTATGACTCTAAGAAAATGCTAGCTTTTATATATTTGCTTACATAACTACATGCCTACTATAACAGTTCTTAAGTAGGTTCATGCTTAGGCAAGTACTTGAAAAGGCTATAATTATGTGAACATTGGCAAAACAATATCTAGGGTCAATGCACCCGGTAACACACAATGGTGCCCACTCCGTCCACTGCCTACAGATCCGAGACCCTGATAATATCATCCCTTTGTCTGCCAAAAGCCAACAAATATCGGGCATCAACAGACTGCTATCGTGTAGACATTAGAGGCTATTCGATTCTATTCAATGCTATTGAACGCAAGGGTGCCATGCAAAGGCTTGTAGATAAAATCATGGTGGCTTTATGGGAGAGACGTGTGTGATAACATCCACCTAAAAGGTTTAACATCTTCAACAACCCATTACCATTTCTCTGATAGGCATGGGTCTCGTCACAAGAAACATTTTACATACTTCATGGATCAGTAAATTTTAGTTATCATCCACTGTTTACTTTAAAATTCTTACAAGTATGTTGCAAACTTGTTGTTGATAACTACATTATTTTAGTAAATCGAATAAAGAAAGTAAGGTGCTAGTGGGTGGGTACACTTAGAAGCGAGTCAACCATCTTCAGGAATAGCATCTACGTACGACCTCAGACAAGTGTAATCTCTTAGAGATCATGTGTACATGGGCTGCAATGATTACTTAACATCAGAAGGCTTGTGTGCTCGTTTGCTATTTTTATCATATAAAAATAAAAACAATTGTTAAGTATGAATAATAGGCTTCTACAACTGTGGATGGCGTGTGGTAGCTGTGCACTTGCAATGACGCGTAAAGACACAAAAATTAATGTAAAATAATACCAATGAACTACTTAATGCTTGTTATTTATTATTTGTCGAATATAAAACAATATTTTTTGTGCAGCGAAATAAAATATAAAGGAGATCATTAAGAGAAAAAAATGTATTTCAATGTTTAAAATTACTTGTGTATATCTGGAGTTATGTTTAATTGATAGTTCTCCAGCCGTACTTGGGTGAGGTATCTCATTATTTTGAGCTCGCTTTGATAAAAAACCTACCTACACTTATGAAAAGTCATTCATCAAATTTTTAGATATTTCTGAGTGTTTATGTATTCTATGACATCATTATTCGCAATATTTATTCTAATAGAATACACTATACATATATATTTTATGTTACGTTAGTATATAAATCTTTTATCATGTTTTACTTCTAGGAATATCCTGCTCTCCCGGGCAGGGGATAATCGGGCAACCAAGTTTTTAAGTCGTGTGTTGAAGGAGTCTTCTACACCAGAGTTTCATGTTAGGTTAGGGTAGGGTATTTACTAATACAAACCTGAATTCTTAACTTGCGAACCCCATTGTATTGTTGTGGCTGAAAAGATGTTGTCCATATATTTATTCGTCTACATCATCAGATACTGCATCTGTTATCACCGTGATGCAGAAAACTCTAAGAAAGACTATCATGCGAGCAGTTCATTGTGAAAAAACATTTGAGCTATGCAAATATAATTAAATTTTCAACGGACTTCTACTATAACTAGTGTAAACTGAAGTTACTAAGTTATAAGTGTTAGTGCAGAATCACACACAGTCTCAGCCTAAAATCATATTTACAATGTCTTTGAGCTCAATAAAATATGAAACTCATCAAAAGCAACTCCCTGTCCTGGTCAACTTAGCTAGATTATCTTTTCTTATCTGAGAAGAGTAGCAAACGAGCATGCGAACCACCTAATGTTAAGAAATTGCAGCCCATAGAAATCCACGTGCAACCACAAATACGACTGAAATCCTATCTGAGCTCGAACGTAGATATACGTAGATGGTCGCCTTGCTTCAAAGTGTAGCCGGCAACCGCACCTCTCTAACCGAAACACATGTAATGCTTTACGGCGCATTATGAGGAGGAGTTCTCCTACCTTAAAACCTAATTACATCTAGACTGAAATTGTCAAGGGAAGAGAAGAACGAACTTGGCGAGACAATCTCCGTTAGAGAAGTAAGTATTGAGCAATCCTAAAGTTAACTAACTTGAGAAGTTCAACAATCGTGGCAAATCATGATAAAAGTTATGTGGCCCAGATAACGCACAAGATTATGATAATCCTAAAACTAGCTGTCATGTAGACATCGCACAGCATACTTAGATGAATCTAAAATTTTGCAAAGTAGTTCCTTGCATATTGTTAACAGTAGAAATGATCTTAAAATATATTTTAGTTCTTTCGTTTATATGATGAAGTGGGAACTAGAAAAGGATCTTTGAAACTTTGTAAATCTTTAAGGGGTTAAAGTAGTCAAATAAAATTTTGTAAGGGATACCCCAATTTTACTTTTCTTTTACTTATAGATAAGTGTCAGTTGTATCAACATTTTCAGATTTTACCCTTTAAGAAGGTAAAACTAAAAAATGTCTCGCTTATGACATTTTGTATTGCCAGTAACACAAAAATATGCAACATAATCATATTTTTTTCATCTCACAACAATGCTGCAAATCTTTGCGCTGAACATTCTGAATATTTTAACTTATCACGCGATTGTACAATGCTGAATAGTAACAATAGATGCGATGAAAAGTTTCCATCTCGAGTAAGTTGCCTTATTATTAGTTTCGAAGTGTCTACAAAGAAAAGTATCTTTTAATATTTCGTGCGTCTTTAATATCACTTTTATTTATGTTGCTTTCATATTAGGAAACATTAGAGCGCAATATACAAAGCAAAACGAAAGCAAAACGTAGTAGGAAATGAAAGATAAAGAAAATGGTAGTAGGGTGAGCGTGAAGCATGGAAAATAATGTCTTCAAGGGAAATTATTATAAAGCTTAGGGGACGCCTCTACAAAGGAAAGTCTCGAGTGTGTCGGCTAAGTGCCGTTTTTCCAACTTATTTGACGCGTCTTTTCCCTCTAAGTATGTGTTCGAAATGCGAACCGCAAAAAATTGGAAAATGCCGATCCGATGAGTATCGACTCTACAATGTGTGTTGGAAATCCACTAATAGCTGTCTGGAAATCGTGTACGCGTCTTGATCCTTACAAAAAATCTTTTAAGCTTTTAGATGGTTGATATTAGTATACTTTTTGGTGAAAAATCAGATTTTCGGATCTGTTTTACAATAATATTTGTTGTACTTTTTATATCTATTTTTTATAGTGTAACTCTATTGAAATTTTTTTATGCATCTTACATAACACTGGTACGCCTATGAGTACATACTAATCCTGCGATATTTTTATCCAGAGTGAAAGAGAGAAAAGTAGGAAATTTCAATGTTTTCTTCCGTGATTTTTAGCTATACTATTTTATGAAGAATAAATAATTAATATTCTATTTTTCATTTCAATACTAGTATAATAAGTATATATAAATAAATACTTTATGTCTGAATCTATACTCCTGTTTGATGTCGTAAGTAGATGTATTGATATTCTTGAGGACTAAGATAGTCGCCTCGTTTGTAACTATAGCCAGCAATTGCGTACTACGTTATACTAGTATAGTATTTTTTAATAATTAAAAAACAGATAATAACTTACCTGAATCTGTCAAAGGGAAAAGGAAAGTAAACCAAGAAGAATACACACAGACAACAATAGTTTATTTGGGAAGTTATACTACTTCCTGTTAATAGTAGGCACCCGCTGCGCTTTTACAAAGTATGTGTAACAAAACAGGTGATTAATAAATAAAAAAATATCAAAATTTATTAACTTTATTAGAGGATATGCATGACTATGGGCTGCAGCAAACACTTAGTATCAGATTTTTATTTGATAGTTTATAAAAGAAGTGTTAAATGTTCTTGAGTTTTGGTTTAAATTATGTGTTATAAGCAACAAATCTTCAGGGATTTAAAGGTAATAGAGCCGTTAGAGCTCGCTCGGGGCGGCACCACCGCCACACTCATAACCCGCCGTAAGTAACATTTTCTTCATGTATTGTATTTCGGTTGGGGAGGTGTGTAGGTAGGAACGCATCCGCGTCCATCCTTAAATAGAATTTCTGTTTTATTTGAGATTGGACGTGGTTGTTCATGGGCTGCAGTGACAACTTAACATCAGGTGGCCTGCATGCCGGTTTCTTAGGCTTTCATAATAAAAAAGGAGATAACAACGCATCAATGGCCGGTCTTAGACAGGACTTCAATTCAATTTGGGGCCTATGACAGATATCTATGGGACGGTAGCGACCACTTCTGGGCAGCCTGCAACACGTTACTTCCACCTTACTTACCTTTACGTTACGTTGTTTTTTAATGCGCGTATATTCTTTCGAACTGTTTTATTTCCTTCTCGAGCCGTTTCGTCTTATTTCTTAAAGGATTCAATGCATCTGTGGTCAACTTAAGGCAAGAGTTCTATTATACATGGACCACTTGTCATTAGATGGGCCTCATGATCATTCGGTATTAAAATTCATGTAAAAAATTGTATGGGTATAAAATCAAATTTTCAGCATGTTGCCATTTTTATAAACCCCAATACACTAAACTTTCATCTCATAGATATTCGGCGTATAAGTGGAGACTTAATGTTAATAATACAACAAATAAAATATCGAAGCTTTTATTTACAAAATTATCAACATATAATATCACTTTGGGAATTCGCAGTTTTACTTGCATAACACCATAAATACATAACTAGTATAAAAACAATGATGGTTACAATTCCTTGATAAACTTTACTTACGCATAATACTACGATACAAAGATATAGAGATCATGAGAAAAATCAGGTAGTTATTGAATTATGGAAGTACAATATACAACTGTTAGATAGTCACAGATTATGGTCATAACTAATTATTATGGATACGTTAAAATTAATGGATAATATGGTACCTTAGCAATTTATTACACGGTAGGTATATAGGTTAAATGTTAAACAACTTGGCTAATTAATACAAGTAATAAATATGAGTGAATACAAAATATAAAATAGTTATTCTGAAGTAAGTTAATACTACTTAATATATATTATTATCTCACAAAAATGCATTCAAATTGGCATATTTTATATTTTTTCTCTTTCACAAATAATATTGTTGATTGGTTTTTCTTACAATTCAAGTTGATTATATATAAAGGACACATACTGAACATACATTTAAGGTTCCACAATTGAACAAGATATTTTAACGATGAGAACAAAAATCATTTTATTAAGAAATGGGGTATAAGTTGTTTAAATATATTATTTCTAATGATAGTAGAAACGAAGCATCCAAATCATGTCATAAAAAGTAATCGTAGGGTTCGATAAAAAGGGACTGAAACCCTATCTAAGGTCGTTCGTAGATGCGTTGCTACTACTGAGTCCAAAAAGTATTGAATTACTTATAAACGTAACTGGCAACCAAGATTTTCCGACCGAAATACAAAAATTGCTTTACGCCAGGTTCTATTAAAAAAGCGACGTTGATACATCCAGGGTTGAAATATTGCTCATACCATCTATTAAAAATATGCTATTTTGGCTATATTTTATGTTATTTATATAAATACTTCTCGATAAACGTAAAATTATCCTTTATAACTATTTATTTATTTTATTCAATTATTCATGATGATGTGTGATGTCATAAAAGTATGTCCAGTACGCGACTACCAATTAAAATATTTATAGGAAAAAAGTGAAAATTAACGGCAAATTCTGTTACGGATCCAAAACTAAGAAAAATAATGATTTGTTCCAGCAAACGCAGCAAACGCTAGAAACAGGAAAAATAAAGTTACTTTGATTCTCCTTTGTTTTCGACAAAATCAAAACGACGCAAAGGCATGAGCTAATTGGAGACGTCGTATTCATAACAAGAAAAGCCGGTTGTGTCATGAAGAGTGACTTGGACGCGGCTTTGCTCGATTCCGTTGACGGGCAAAATAATGAGACGCGTCATTTGGTACGTGGCTCAGAGAGGAAAACTTACTTTAAGAAAAACAGTTCGCTCCAACTAACGAATGAATATTTCTCTTTTCCCTCTAGAGCGAATATGTTATTAATTCTCTACTGACTACGACAGAATTTTAAATAAAACCAATTATTTCCATATGTACCGATTAAAAAATATCCGTTTTTGAAGTCAACATTCGTACATTTGTTAATTTTACAGAATTTTAAACCTGCGTGATACGTTGTACATTACACGATTATTTTGTTTCATATGCATAATTGAAAAAAACTTTAACAAATTATTAATTTACAAAATCTTTTTTTCTTATGTAATTATTTCAAAATTAATAAATAATTAAATGGAGAATAGTCGAACTTAAAATCGTGATGATATAAAACAACATTTTACTAAGCAACATTTCAAAATTCCGCATTAGGTCTCGCTTATATAGAAGAGTTTCTCGAATGCGGATGAGATAATTCGTATTTGATTTCTCATTTATTTTGAGTGAACTTATATTCTTGCCAAAAAATGCGGCTTGCTTACAAATAACTCTTCTTTAAAACTAGTCATGACGTCCACTATCTAAACAAAAATCAATTAAATATACAGCTAAAGAGGTAGGAAGATTTTTCTATGTAGACAAGCATACTTACGTCGTCTTAGTTTTTCAGAAGTCAGATGCACATAATAAAACTTATACATGCGAATAGACAATATGTATACCAACAACTACCAAGAAGAATGATATAAATGATATATTCTATTGTAATGTAATCTAAAACTTTTTTAGGGATATAACCCGAGAAAATGATAACTAAGATGAACTTAGGTATTGAGTATTTGGTACTAAGTTATGATATTAGTTATCTTTAACTTTAAGTGTTCCTTTAATAGGATGTTTTAGAAAATGTATGTTTATGTATCGTCCTCTACTTCTGTATATAGGCTTGATTATGTACCGCTACTCAAAAAACCAAGAGGGCGGTTGAATACTATGCCAAAATCTTCGTACCCCTTTTCTTATAGGAAAAAAACATCTCATTTGGCATTTATCTATTACTACAAAGCGTAATTTATATTTATTGTCACAGGTGTGTGAAGAAAATGACAAAAATAGCATTATAAGAAAATTACAGTTCTTAATCAAATATCGCCACCAAAATTGTCAAATCGACGTCAATTTTTATTTACAACAATTTTATTATATTACAAATTATGTAACACGTAATAACAATCGATGCGTTATTATTATCATAGTAAACACGAAATAGATATGTTCCATAATTCATACGAAAATAATAATGATTAATAACTTAAATAATTTTGAATTACTTTCATACGAAAAGCTCAACTTATACTGTTGTAAATGCTATACATATTTCTAATAAAAAATCGAATTATTTACAGCTGTTAATTCACTAAACAAATTATAAAAGATTCATAAAGTAATTAATACTCCTTTCGTTCAAGTACAATCACATAATTCAGTGCACACTAAAAACTAAACAGTTTTGAGAAAATATTTAGCATACTGCTGGCATGTGTGCCAGCACCACAACCAGCCTACAATTGCAGCATAAGTATACTACCGGCATATTCGAACAAGCCGTAACCAGCAATAAACCGAAAAGCATCTTTTCAGATGCCACAGTGGTATAGAACATTAGTGATTTACAGTAAGTGATCGATCACCGACACACGTAGCATAACATGTAGGAGCTTTCGTTCATATGTACGAAATGCTTATTTTTTGTTATTCTAAGCATTTTGTTTCATAAGTTTCTTTCCATGCCTTTAAATAAATACTAAAAACATATTCTATAATTTTCGATGTATTGCTTATTGTGAGCTATTTTATTTGAAAAATATTGATAAGAACTATTTAGAAAATATATTACGTTTAGACCAAATAGGAAGTATAATATTTTATTTTAAATGTGTTATATAATATTATATGTAACCCTTTTTCATAGAGTATTTATAATTATAATTATTTTATTATGCACTATGACAAAATACATATGAAAAAATGTACATGTTTATAGTAATTATAATGAAGTTAATATTAGTAGATGAGAGTACGAGTATGTATGTATATGTGAGATTCCCAGTTTCAATTGTATAAAAGTCTCAAAACTGTTTCGATTTTAATTGTGCGTAAGCGTTCACACTAACTTTCCTTCCGCCCTTTCCCGTTGCCTTTCGTTCGGGTACTTCATGAATCATCTATCAACTAAGAAACAGATAATCGTGAAACGATATTGGAAGACGAAACAAATTAACAACAAGATGTACATAGAACTTTTCCCAAGTTTGATTAAAACGTTGGGAATAACTTTATTTAAATACATTCTCATTGCATACGTACAAAACTTTGCTCTTAATATTTACAATACGTCTAAATTATACCTATAGCGTTGTTTTAAGACCCTTAAGTGAAGATTTGAATTAGGACCACGAGTTTAGTTTGCATGTTATTAAACATAGCTTTATAAATAGGTGCATACATAGAGTAAACCACTTATAGAATTACCAAGTGCTAACGTTAGGTTTAGTTATGGAATGGTATTTTTGAAAAATACTTGTACGTATTATTAGTTATATTTCATATTTATAGACCATTATTATCCAGGATCAGCCGAATGTTGAAAAAAGGTTCAATGAAGTTTGTTGATAGCTTGTAAGGATTTTGTTTTAATGTTTGTATTAATATAATGTCCGGTTGCATTCACATTTTTTTGTAAAACTTATAATCGACGTGCATGAATAAAAAATGATCAAAAATATTTCTATAAAACGGGTAAGTAATATTTATATGAGCGAAATAACGACAAACTACACTGGCGTACTATGGAGAAAAAAACACAAGTACAGTAACATATGTTCCCAAAACATAACATGTTCCTATTTCTTATAAATTGGGTTTTAGGAACATACGTATTAAAACTTGTATCTTTCTCCTTAGGACGACAGTATATACATATATTTTTTATGATTCTAAATAACATTTTATCTAACTGCATAAGACAACTGAAGTGCGCTTTTATAAAATTACGCATACAATTAAATGTAATTATAATTATATTATATTTAACGAGTATCTATTGATATACATGTTCTTAACACTTACAAACTATGTTCTTTTTTATATTACCTACATCGTTACTTCTGACTCGTGTCTTTCCAATTCCATATCGTGTTCTGCAGTATATCTTTTAAATATACAATAAATATATTTGGCATTCATTATTGACTTAATTTGGTGCCACTTGAGTACATACTTCAAAAAACATAGTAAAGTCATGCAACTAAAATTAATACATTGAATAAATAATTATCGCAAATTAAAATGCAAAATATTCCATTTTTAATAAGAATTTATGGGACCGTCACATTTTATATTTATCAATATAGTTTTGAGCATTCTTAATTAATTTCATCTTTAAATATATTAGCCAACTGACGTGCATTATTAATTGGTAGACGGGTATTATTATTGTATTTATGGTGACTGAGCAATGTATAACAAATTCTTATTTTTATTTGATGGTCCCAACTTCGAAAGAAGTCAACAGTATATATACATATAATTACCATCGCAGTTTATTATTGAAGTAGATGTTCTCCATGGTTTCATCCGCATTTAAAAACTGTTACTCGATTGCCCAGGATTCTAGCGTGATATTGCATAGCATTAAACCTTCTTCAATAAGTGACCAATCAAATAAAAAGAAACACAATTTGACTGGAAGCTCATTCAAACAGAAATAATACGATGTGTTTTAAAATCAGCAATATTCTAATCAATCAATTTTATAATATTAGTATAGATTAAAGTTGCAAATTATTAGAATTAGTTAATGTTTTCAAAGGAACTAAGGAGCTTAAGAAGCTTTTAACAAGCGTAAATATTTTGACAATAAACATACATAAATAAATCTGTAAATATTTTATATCGGTAAATAAACACATTGAGTATCGATGTACTTGAAGCTTATTATACAAATGTTACTATGAGTTTTACTCAATAGCATCAACAAAAATAAAATTATATTTCTAATTGTATTACTTGACATTTACATAGGTATGTCAATAAAATTATTATGACTCTAACTACAAAAATTGTTAATATGTATTTGAGGCTATTTAACAGTACAAAAGATTATTAAATTAAGAATATATACAAACCCTTAATGCATTTTACATAGAACAAAATGTAACAAACAGTAGTCATATTACACCATAGAATAAAAAGAAACAGATTACAATCAGAATAATAAATTAAAACGTCGCTATAAATCGCGTTGTTGAACGTAATAAATTAATTGTGGTATTTAAAATTAGCGTTTGATTTAAATTTCTGCTGCCATATTTACTGAAATATTTTTATAAATCAGTAAGAGCGTAAGAATAAAGATTTAATACAACAGATTGAATAGTTCCAAATTTGCAAAGTGATTGTAAATAAGTTATAATTTCCTTTCTTTGCATAAATAAATCCTGACATCGGAGGTAACAGGGACAAAATTAACATGTATCTTCCTTCAAAAGTCACGTATAACACAACACCTTACCTTCCCTTATCTGCTAGCTATACTGCAGGTACAAATTTTCAAGAATATACATACTTTATAGACAAACACAAAATTTATGTACAACCGTGAGCTATCATCGTAGCGTGTATAAATATTATAAGTGCTAAACCTATGTTTTGGCAATTGACATCCTATATTGATCTCACTGGATAAGAAAACGCTGTCCCTTCGGTTTACTATTTACCTTAATATGGTTACTTATTTTTACGCTGACTTTTCATCAGTGATCTTACTCTCTTTAGGTTAGTTATGGTGACTTCGTCGTTAGGTTTTAACTGCAAAGCCCTCCGATATGATGTAGCGGCCGCTATGTACTTACCATTTAAATGTAAAATTGCACCCAAATTTGAATGTAGCTCTGGGTCCTGTCAGAAAGATAATAAAATAAATTCTTCCATAAAAAAGTTTTATTCTTATTATTTTGTCTTTCGGCCTTTTTTATAGTGAGGAGAGTAGCAAACGAGCATGCCAACCACCTGATGTTAAGTAGTCGCAGCCCATAAACATCTACATACAACCACAAACACGAGCAAAATCCCTTCTGAGCTCGAACATCTGCGTTGTTACTCCTGAGGAGTAAAATGTTTGCCTTGCTTCAAAGTGTAGCCGGTAACCGCACCGGTAATCAAAACACAAATAATATTTTACGGCGGATTATGAGGGGAACGGTGGTACCTCATACCTTTGAATAAATAATAAATAAATTAGCTTTCTCCTGTGATTTTGATCGCCAGAAGTCAATATTATAATACATTGTAATGAATCAGAATATACAATTTTCCAAAATACGGATTGTATGGAATTTCGTCGACTTGGAAGCTAAATATGTGAAATTTTAGATTTACGCTTTTGGTTTAAATAATAATAATATGTTCATTAGTTTTTGAGAGAATATATCTACAAGTTTTTATGAAACCCAGTAAAAATGAAGCAATTTTTGTATATTTTTTTATTTCGCTTATAAATTTGTTTAAAATAAATCTATACAACGGGATACAGGCCACGGGTTAAGTGTCTTTAAATGTTAAGAGTTTCTATCACGATTTAACTGCCACTACAATTACAGCTTCCCTGTGTGACGGTTAATTGGTAATCGTGTTTGGTTATAGATGGACACAAATGTATCTACGAATTTCTCTAGGGAGTATTTGTCAAATTAATCTTGAATAGACTTCGTTCTATGTACACTTGGTACGAAATTGTGGTTAATATTCAAAGTTATAGCCATATAATTGTTACTAATACTAACATAGTAAATTAGTAGTAAAAAATTTAGTAAATCTGTACAATAGACCTTTAGAGATTTGATAGACCTTTCTGCTAAATTGTAAGACATGCTGGAAGCATTGTTAACTTTTTGGAAGGTAGTAATTCTAGAGAAGGTACTACGCCAACCTCGTAATTAACCGTGAAGCTATTTTTGCGTTTCAGTTGCAGAAATGCCGTAACAAATACACGTTCGAGGCGACCACCTTAGTCCTCAGGAGGCGCATTTATGTACAAGCTCAAATAGCACTTCAGTCTTGTTTTGAGTTTGGTATGTGATTGTCACTCAAAACCTGGAATTATAAAATCCCTAATATATTTTTTGAGCTTATATACGAGCAAAGATTTGCAAGAAACTCGTTATTAATATAAATTATAGCTATTTATGATACTTATACGTACATGATCATGTTATTTATTACATATTATTATAGAAAATGTCTTGCCGTGATATTGCGAATTGATAAAGATATTTCACCGGTTCCTATAATTCTGTATTGACCCTTTTTCTGGACTATTATACTACAGCTCGCTAACAATGCGGGTTGGAGAAACGACGATATCTTGTGTTTCTCGTCAACCTGTTTGTCACGAACATGTTGCCGTCTAAAGCTGTTTTATTGACTTATGAGGGCAACTATTTCTTTTTATGTGTAAAGTAGCAACCAAGCATACATACAAGATACTTAGTAGTCGCTTTAGCTCTTGACCATAGGCATACAACTTGAACAAAGATTTAAGTCCTATCCGAGCAAATGCATAGATGTTTTACCCCTCGTTAGTAAATAACCGGCAATTGCACCGTACTTATAAAACTATAGCAAAACCACATTTAGAAAGATTTATCGCCGCCCTCATAATCTATTGTGAAGCAATTCCTATTTCGATCGGAGTTGTCGGCTACACTTGAGTCGAGACGACACGTAGCAGCAACATATCCACGTTCAACCTTACATAAGATTTTTTTGAGATTTTTTGTAAATATCGATGCTCTGCAGCGACCATTTAACATCAGTCGGACTGCACGTTCATTTGCTACTTTACTAACGTAAAAAGCTTTGATTGCAGGATAATTTACGTACGAAAGCCTATGATATAATATTGACAGACCTAAAAGATATTTTTATCAAAATTAAAATCAAATCAAAATCAAAATATTTTTATTCAAAGTAGATTCGTTACAGAATTCTTTTTGAACGTCAATAAACTACCACCGACTCGT
>DWON01002816.1:0-19578 GCA_018251015.1 Phocides pigmalion okeechobee
TATCCGGCAACCACACCTCCCCAACCGAAACACAATACATGAAGAACATGTTGTTTTACGGCGGGTTATGAGGGTGGTGGCTCCGCCCCGGGCGAGCTCTAACGGCTCTACGACCTCTTTTTAATGATAAATAAATAATCCTAAAATTGTGAGCATGTTGCAGTTGTCTTATTAATCAAAACCATTGATAAATAAATACTTGATAAATAAACTATTGATAAATAAACTATTGATAAATAAATTATTGGTAATAAATATTTGTGAATAGTTTTGTTAAAATCTCGGCAGAAAACGTGAAACTCCGGTTTTATCCTAGAGTACAAGTATTTACATAATTATATGGTTGATAAGCAACTATCTACTGGCAGGATCTGTTTCTAATGTCACAAGAACTGCATGTAACGTGCCTCATTCACACACTTACCGTAGTCTGTTTACATGAAGTTTGTGCCCGTGGATTTACTTTTTTATGTGAGAAGAGTAGAAAACGAGCATGCAAACCACGTGATGTTAAGTAGTCGCAGCCCATATCCACGTACAAGCACAAATACGACCAAAATCCTATCTGAGCTCGAACGTAGATACGTAGCTACTCCTGAAGACTAATAAAAAATAAACAATAAAAAAATAAATAAGTACTTCGCTTCAAGTGTATCCGGTAACCGCACCTCTCCAACCGATACACAAGTAATGCTTTACGGCGAATTATGAGGATGGCGGTGGTACCTCCCAGTTATCCCACCTTTATACTTCGGCTTCTGTTATTAATGCTTACGTCACGTCGTTGCGTAAGATTCGGTTTGAAATCCCAGCCTATGTTAACTTTTTGTATGGACTGGATCAATGATTCTTGACCCTAAATCATGTCACGATTCACATTACCTGTCCATTATTAAATGGAATTGCGTTATCGATTTTACATTGTATCTTAGATATTCATAAGGGTATATAAAAACCTAATAATGAAATAAAGTATGCAAATTATAAGATACTAGCGATGCGACCCAACTTCGCTCGGGTAATAGTTTATATTTACTTACAATATTTTTCTTTCATACATGCATCCAGTCATTATCTAGTTGCAAAACTAACAATTAGAAACATTTATTTCGAATGAAAACTGACGTACCTATTTAATTTCTCGCCCAATTACCAAAAAAAACTTAAGTTATTATGAAATATATAAACATCAAAATCTTCCTCAGGCATCATTCTATGTGTTGTTGAAAAATCCGTAAAATTTTTAAATTTATCGCGAACAGACTGACGGACGCGATAGGGAACTTTGTTTTATAATATTTACAGATTATCTTTTTACTAATTACATTATTTTACTGACAACATCCAATTATAGTGTATAATTGTTGTGTATATAAATATAATTATGAAGAAAACACCATAAATGCACAGGTTTTTTTTAATGGCTGACGACCAACTGACATGTCCGTCATATCAAAATATCTTCATTATACCATTATTCTATGCTATGCTATATGAAAATATTTAAAGGTACTGTATTCCAATTTGAATTTTGAATATGTATTTGTTTCTTCATAAATACTGTTGTTAAAATTAACATATTCATTATTTATTTTATTAATTAAATTAATTGTTAAAAGAAATTAAATGTAAGTAAAATTATAGTGTATAAAGTAAGGGAATAAAACAATAAAAAATTTTTTATTATAATTTAATGTAGGCGAGTAATAATGCATTACAACTTAATGATAAAACCTAATTACGTAAATTAAATTACATTTTCCGTAAATTAATATTCACACTTTTAATTTTGTAACTGAATTTTAATTTTTAATAAGATTACTGAATCTCATTTACAAGCCATTTTACTGAGAAAACAAAGCGTGCAAATGAGATTCAGTGATTTCTACAGCGCTTATTAAATGTTGCAAACTTAGCAATTTAGGTGCTGATCAGGCAAATAATTGACTTAATTTATTAGTAGTGTAAAGACAGCTCTGAGAGATAACAGGGACGAGTTTAATAAACGAAAATCCGGTTTATTGAAAAAGTATACAAACGCTAAAAGGTTTCTTATTAAAATGTGCGCGTAAGTCAACGGTGTGCAAAGTGACGGGAGGATCATATTGTTTAGTGTCATTTTCGTTAATGTAAATATTGAAAATTTAATGTAAATATTGATCTTTTTAAATCAATCTTAATTTTTCTATTTACTGTTTCAGATTTTATATTCTTTTTTATTTTAAATGGGTCTTGGTTACAAAACTTTCCCATTATTTTCGTCCTATATATTACTTTTGATCAGCTATTGGAAAGAGATTTAGTGTATAACTTATACACATCAATTAAATTTTATGACATTTTTGTCTTAGATAAACGATGTTTTCGACTATTAAGCAACTTTTGGTGCGGTGGAATTTTGGATGGGTGAACATGAGTGGCAATTATTAATCATTTTTATGAAAAGGATACGTTCCCGTTATATATGGTAGTTGAAAACACTTGACGGGTCACTTTGTGCTCTTTGACAACATCAGCAGGAATTACTACTTATTTATTTTTTCGCATTTGCATTTTAAAGTTGTGGAATGGATTATAGGTGTAGTGGGGTTTGAGATGGGTAACGATCAGGAGATTTCTTTTTAGCGTTTCTGAAGATCGTAGATGAAGGAAGATGCTTTTCCGTGGTTATCCATGGCAGTCGTTGAATCTAGTCCGTGTTACTATGGACTTCGTGAAAATATCTGCAAGGCGGATTGAGTATTTATTTCTTCATTATTACGTATTAGTAGTGAAATGGAGTATTTTCAACGTTCCTTTTGTGAGAAATCTATTCCCAGAAGTGAGAGATAATAAGAGTCAAAGTCGGAATTGGATATAATCCGTCTGTAGTTTCGATAATAATTTGATTTAATTATTCGCTACAATTGTGGAATGAAAATTCATTAATTCGGTCTAGCATAATTAGTCGGACTAAAAACCACAGTTTTCCATTAATTTGTTCTGTTTTCCTGATAGTTATGCATTTAGCGTATAGTATCCAAAGGTAATTTAATAAACAGACGTTTACTGACATATTTAAGTGAAATGCTACGCTAAATTAATATTGCCACACAGATGTATATCCGTCAGTGCAATGATAGGACTTAATCCCATATTGCTCTGTCAAGCTTAAGGAGCTAGTTTCACAGAGAACGAGCAACGACGAAATATTATATAGGTAAATAGTGTTAATTTAATCCACAAGTGGGTTTAATTTTTTAATCCAGTGCTAACTTAACCTAATCTAAATTTATTTTTAAGGTGTTTCTCAGGAAACCGGCTTGATCTGCGTGAGGTCTCAGCTTTCCATAACCCAATAAAAGCCCAAGGGGCATGGAAGAGGACACTAGTGTGTTCTTCTATAGAATTTAGTAATTAATAGTCTCATACATCCAAATTTGCCTCCATGAGGTATGATAATTTTATAAAGCTTTTCGGATTAATATGGACAAATGATTCTTTTTAAATGAAGTAGCAAATGAGCAAAGTTCATGTGATAACGTTATGTCAGTACCGACCGTACTTCTGGGTATAATATAGTAACAAAATGGATGTATTACAAATTTGAGGTTACTTCATTTATCCGGTTGCAGCCGTGTTTTTTCCTATTTAATTCCACGTATTAGTGTCACTACTATGCACAACAATATAAAGGTATTTGCGTATGCCACATCAAATTTAACTTAAAGAAATATAGAGATAGTTTTGTTTTGGTATGAGCGTAAAAAATAATGCAGAAATAACATATATTTAAAAAAAAATGTTGCATAACAAATATCCTTTTACCATATATTTGCATGTCATGCAGGCTCGGTCACGGTTACACACCACCGATCATGGCTCGTGGTCACGGCAAAACTATGCCTTACATACAATAGATTCGAAATATTGGCGTTGACAAATCATTAATCATAAGTACACGTTACATAGCAAAAAGTATAAAGATATTTCGCGACGATATTAAAGTAAAATCATATGTTTACAAATATTTATCGCATATAGATAACCGTTTGCTTTCAGACGAGTTGCCAATTTTGTATCTATAATGCATGTTCACATTCATCATGTAAGAACGTCGCGCAGATTATAATCCATCTGATGATTTTGCCTACATATAACATTGGAAAGTTTAATTTTACTTTACAGTTTACATTTGTCATGCAATTTTCATGCAATCGGAATAAGTCGGATTAAAGTTTGATACATTGCCAGTAATTCTTGCGTTTTATTTATAAATTTTTGTAACGAGAATAAACTAAGTAACATGACGGATGTTGTGTTTGGGTAGAAGTGCTGTATTTGTGCAGAACAGCGTAGAAGAGCGGTAAAATAATACTTTAGTTGTCATGTAAAGTTTTGAAACTATTTTTTTTCTATATTTATTAAACAGAATACAGATTACAAAAAAGTTAAAAAAGTGGAACAATAAGTACATAGGTAAAAAAGGTTTACATGTGTAAATTGAAAAAAGAATAATTTCCGGGTAACGATCATAATAAATGAACCAATGTGAATTTATTTCCAATAGTATAGTATAGTTTTTGATTATAATAATGTTGCTAATGCAAAACTGAGATTATGATATTTTAAAGGTGAAAGCAATATATTTCGGCCGCGGAGGTATCACCGCCGCCCTCATAATCCACCGTAAAACATTACTTGTGTTTCGGTTGGAGTGGTGCGGTTGCCGGCTACACTTGGAAGCGAGGCGACTAACTTAGTCCTCAGGAGTAGAAACGCATCTACGTTCGAGCTCACATAGAATTTCGGTCGTGTTTGTGGTTGTATATCGATGTCTATGGGTTGCGACTATTTAGCATCAGATAGTGTGCATGTTCGTGTGCTACTCTTCTCACATAAAAACATCTACTTCATACTTATTCTCTGGGTTTATAAAATATCGTACAAGTAGTATCCTAGATTGGAAATGACGTTCACACTCAGCCGCCCACCGCCTGTTTAGCTGCGACTGTAGTCAACAGAAATAAGATTGTCACGGAACTGAAACATTTTCCCGTGAAAATGACACGTCTTCTCGGGACATGCTTGTGAAAATAACTGGCTATATTAGGAAACTAGCTGCGCCCACGACTTCGTCGATGATGATTGAATTAAACTGCATTATCTTTATTTGTTAACCGATTTTAATGAATGTTAAGTAAAACCCATCACAATATAATGCTGAAAATTACATTGAAATCGAATAAGCCGGTTTTGAGATTAGCGTGCACAACCATATAGACATACAGACAAAATGAAATAACATTGTTTTGGGTTCTTTTGCGTGTATAAAGACAACCTATTACGGATTTTTAAATATATTTGCCATGTACGGACAGAGATCAGTTACAGTTTTATTATATGTATAGAAGAAAATGTGATTTTATTAATCAGTGATATTGAAGCTTTACACGATAAAAGAGTAACTTCTATTTTATATTAAATATCGTTGCTAAATTTGTAGTCTACTTGACAAAATTTACAATGATGAAATTGGTAGTCAAATTAATGTCGCTAAGGTTAGCTCTTAGAATTAGGTAATAGATGGCCTCATTGGTATAAGCATCAATGATGGTTGGTGGAAAGGTACAGAGCATAAAATTGGAAACAAAGTTTTTTGAGTTATAATATTTATGATAAAGGAACAAGGTGCTAGGTGATCCTGTAGGATCGACCAGAAAGGTACAGCAGCTGGTACTAATCTAGCGCGAGAGAATTGCTTTTTTATAGAAAAATATGGTTGCCATACGTAGGCGACAACCATCGTAATTCTTAAGTAACATGTCTTAGTACGACCTCAGAAATAACGTTTTTTAATGTGAGAAGAGTAGCAAAGGAGCATGCATACCATCTGATGTTAAATAGTTGTAGCCCATAGACATCCATGTTCAACCACAAACACAAGTGAAATCCTATCTGAGCTCGAACTTAGGTACGTTGCTACACCTGAGGACTAAGATGGTCGCATCGCTTCAAAGTGTAGCCAGCAACCGCACCTCTCCAACCGAAACACAAGTAATGCTTTACGGCGGGTTATAAGAGGGACGGTGGTACCTCCCCGGTCGAACTATAGTTCTCCCACCTGTAAAAGTTTTTTTGTCTTAAGTCCTGAAGATGAATATATATTAATGAATGTCCTCTGATTCATGGGCGTAACTGAAATTTAAATTCAATATTATATTAGAAGAAGTGAGAAAGAGATAAAAAGCGAGAGGGAGGGAGAAAAAACAGGGAGAGAAACTAATTTAGTAATTACAAATATTCCATAATGTATGTCCGTATTTCTAAGATCATGTAAAATCGTACATTCATTGACGTATGGACGAGGTTTGTTATGGGGGGAGAGGTGCCCAAAGTTTTAAATGAACAAAGAACACCTACTTTCTAAACTTCACATTAAGACACAAAATCTAAAACACCTATTTCAATCAATTAGTCAAATATGGAAATATGCAAGAAATGGTTACAAAACATGAAATATTCCGCAAATATTTTTTGTTTCGCTTACTCTAAAAGGGGGACCCCCTAAACCTCCCCCCTATAGTCGCCCATGTGTACATTGTGCAGTTACCTATTAACCAAACATAGGTATATACCTCATCTCTATATGTAGCTCTAACACTTTCCTTGCAGAGTACAACACGTGTGTATTGCGCGGCGCAACGCCCTTGCGGCTCGTACACCTGTGTTGTACGTACAAATCTGTATGGATTACTGGCGAAAAAAAGTGCTGTTTACATCGCCACTACAAGACTGGTTCAGACTTTACGTCTATGTATTCGTAGATGATACTTAGATGGTAAAAAATAGAGAGTTTTAGTGAATTGTCCGAGCATCTTCTAGTCTGGTCCAGAGAAATAGGCTCAAGTTTAGTGTCGTCTCCCGCAACGCTGACCCGATTTAATATGAACACAGCAATCAAAGTGTTAATGAATGATCGTATGCGTTATTTTCGGTCGGTTTGTTTATTTGCCTAATTAGGCTGTCGGCTGCAATATTGCCGTCGGCGTTTTTGGATTTTCCAATTTTATGTTCAACTTTTTTCGTAACATAATGGATTGTATTATTTTGATATTTGTGATTAATGTTGTTTAATAATTCGAAATTATATCGTTGTTTTGTGGTTACATATACATTTGAGCAAATTAAATTACATGTATTTATATTTGACTAGCGACCCGGCCCAGCTTCGCTTGTGTAATAGAGTTTATATTTACTTACATTATATTTCTTTCATACATGCATCCAGTTATTGCCTAGTTGTAAAAACTAACAAAATTAAAAATCTATTGCGAACAACGACTAAATTAATATATTGAATATAAGTATTAAATTTACAAAAAATACTTACCTTATTATGCATCACCTTCCTCAGGAATCAGTCTACCTATTGTTGAGAACTGTGAGAAAATCCGTCCAGTACTTTTTGAGTTTATCGTGAATAGACGGACAGACGCGATGGGGATTTGTTTATTATTATTTAGAGATAGAGCACGATTTTCGATGATAATATTTTGTTTTATAAAATTGATAGTGATGGTCAATAGTCACTCCTGCCCATGGACATCTATAACCAAGTTTATAAAGAACAAGAGTTCCATTAAAACACGATCACAGATGCTACTCCTGAGGACTAAGGAGGTCACCTCATGTGTAAACGAACCAGCAACCACACCTATCCGAATTAAAGTGCGGTTGCCAATCAGAGGAGTTTTTTTAGTTAAAATAATAGATTGCAAACTGAGTACACTTTAATCTAAGGACAAAAATGAGAAGCCATTGAAATCTAAACCAGAAAATATTTTACGATTATAGTTTAGTGAAGTTTTCAATTAAGACTATGAGAGTTCTACTATAATATATGCTATTATATCGTGGAAAGAAAACTATATTCAAAAGGGACAAGCCGTCTCTGAGATTAGCGTGCACAAACATACAGACATGCAGACAAAATGAAAACACTGATTTAGGTTCTCTTGCATGTATAAAGCCTCTCCATTATGAATTTTTAAATATAATTGCCATGTTTAGAGTGCGATTAGTTACAGTTTAATTATATGTATCAAGGAGATTATATTAAAAATCATGACAGTTTACTACATATAGTTCAACTGCAATCTAGTCTCTTATATTTGTAAGGATTAAAATATTTTTTTATTACAAATGCTGTTATCTTGAAATAACTAGCTTCAAAACTTCTACAAAACTTCTTACAATCTTGAAGCGGGCTTAAAGTATTTCAAGTTAATAGCATTAAACTTACAAGCACCGAGATCATCTTCATTGCTTGTTCTACTTAACTCGTTAGCCGGCTAGATAGCTAAATGTCGACACAGAAACTTAACACGATCGTAAATTATAATAATTGTTTGACTTTTATAAGCGCTTCTCTTCTGTATTAATATTTATGTTAGAAAAGAAGCAAATAAACTTGCAAGTTATTTGAGATTAAATGATTTATGCAGCCGATCGACAACCACGTCCAATCCCAAATAGAACAGAAGTTCTATTTAAGGATGGACGCGAATGCGTTCTTGCTCTTGAGGACTAAGATGGTCGCCTCCAATAATGTGTATTCAGCAATCACACCTCTCCACCCATAACACAATACATGAAGAATATGTTGCTTTACGGCGGGTTATGAGGGTGGCGGTAGTGCCGTTCCGGGCGAGCTCTAACGGCTATACCACCTTAAACCACACATACGTTCAATCTCAAAAAAATAATAAGTCTTGACATTGTGCATAGATCCGTGGTTACTCCTGAGGACTGAGATGATTGCGTCGCTTGTACAACAACCGTATCTCTCCAACCAAGACACAAGAACGGATTACAGCGGAGTGTGAGCGCGGCTAACGAACTAACGACACACGCACCTCTGGCTAAAAGACAAAAATAGATTATGGTGGATTATGAGGCTGCATTGGAGTCCCTTGATCCAATTATATAACGAGAAGACAAAATTTAAAAGAAACAAAGACTCCATTAAACGAACAAACAAAAACAATTAAGTTTTAACATAAATTGTGACACCAAATTACATTTAAATATATTTTGGTAATTGCCCTTTAATCTCTTCATTAAACCACGAAAGAGAAAAATAAGTTAATACGGCTTTTTTCTTCGATTAAACTTTATTCCATGTCGAAGAAAATTAACATTTCTAAATTTATGATTCTGGCGATCAAAATACGCTATTTTGTTTTTTTTTGTATTTTAATTAAAAATATATTATTAATGTGAAGTTTGAAAGAACGGCCGTCCTCATAATCGGCAGTGAAACAATTCCTGTGTATCGATTGGAGAACTGTTACCGCACATTATATATACAATTGCAAACGAGGTGAGGATTTTGGTCCTTTAGTAGTAGCGATGTATCTACGTACGATCTTCGATAGAATTTCAGTTATGTGTAAGGTTGAATGTGGAGTTTCATGGGCTGCAACAATAGCATCCTTTTAAGATGAAATCGTGTTTTCAGCGACATATTCGTCTCAAAGAAAATCTAATGATACATATTTTATCAAAAAATTGGCGTGCATACATACGAACTAACATACATACATATGTCTAATAATAGCCTTACTAATTGCAATTGATTTTTTTAGTGTATTTATTCACACAAAATTTGAAAAAAATAGAAAATAAAATAGTCACAACGGAAATCGCACCAGTCAGCCAATTCTTTCTTTAGTCTATTGATGTACACAAAAGTTAAGGAAAAATTAAAATTCAGAGACAGTCACGACCGTCGATTATAAAAAAAATACAAGTTTTAACTACTTAAGTAACGTTTTATATACACGCCAAGATATCTAAACATACATATATCAATCGCCCCCGGATATCCGATACTCCATAAATCACAGACCCTTACAGACCTTTAAACATTGTCCCTTGCCCAACCAATTATCCGCATCACGACCTAGAGTGATGGCATGATGTCAATTCTCGATCCATTGAACTTTAGTTGTCAAATTGATCATTTGATATTTTAAACTTAGACGTTACTGAACAAAATCTAAATATGTTAGACACTAGCCTTAGACGTCCAAATTACTCTCTAAGGAGATTAATAATAAACTGTAACACTATGAATATGTATCATACATATGAATTGACCCAGCCAAGCCTGCCAGGTAAGTCGGTCAAACCTAACCAGTCAGACCAGTGAAATTTAGCCAATTAAGCGCGCTAAGGCAACCAAGCCTGCGAGATAAGTCTAGCTAGGCAAGAAAATCGAACCTAGTCAGGTAAGACAGGAAAGCCAGTCAAGCCAAGCCAGGTAAGCCAGTCTTACCTAGCCAAGTAGGCCAGTTAAACCTAGATAACTAAAATTGCAATGCTAGCGCCGTTAGCCATGCTATTTAGGCGAACCTAGCTAGGCAAGAATATCAAACCTAGCCAGATACGACAGGCAAGCCAGTTAAACTTAGTCAGGTGAGCCAGTCATACCTATCCAAGTAGGCCAGTTAAACTTAGCCTATTTCTATGCTAGTGACGTGGGCCATTCCAGGTAGGTGAACTAAACCAGGCAATCCAACCAAACGGAGCCAATTGTGCTAACTAAGATAACAAAACCAGGAAGGCCAGCCAAATCAGCTAGATAAATCTGCCAACCTAGCCAAGGAAGGCAACTAAATGTCTTATGCCTTCCAACTGACGTCACACAATGTGTCATAATCATTATCCGACGCATTTGAGAGCTCCTTTCCTATCTTTACTGTTGTACCATTACATAAAAGTGAAACGTTGTCCGGTTATTTATTTGTTTTTCTGTCATATGGAAACTACTCATTTTTATTTACCTCAATTTTTGTACACAAGGTGCCTGTGCCTCTATTCCAGTGACAGGCTAAGCATTATCACGCTATATTATCTTTTAACTGAACAAGACCAAAAATAATTGTAGTGAAAATACTTTAAATAATATATTTAGAACTACATATTGCTACACAGTTGATAACATGCTCAAGTTTATACTTTACGAGCAAAACCGTAAGTTAACATTAGTTTAAGATAAAATAAAATATTGCTTCAAATGACAGTGATGAATAAGATTTTAATTAAGAAGTTGTAAAATAGTTTTCAGGCTTCTTTTATTACTTTTTACAAAGCCGACTTAAGCTGAAAAGATTCTAAATTATCAGTCTCTTTTTATAAAGCAGCAATTACTATGTAAAAGAGTTGGGGATAATTAAGGCGACGCTGATAAGGAATATAATTTTTGCCGTGACCACGAGCTATTCAACTAGCTCGAATCATCAATCGGCAAACAAAAATCGTTAATCGTGAGTAGTCGGCACATAATAAAATATTAAAATACCGCGTTAACAGTAGATTAAAATCACATGAATATAAATTATGTTTGCATTCCTTACGTCTAGATTCAAAATGTTATTTTTTTGTGTGATTGAGCACGCATTTACCTGATGTTATGTAGTATCTGCAGCCCATAGACATCCACATACAACTTCAAACAGGATTGAATTGTCTTCTGAACTCATACAAATAGCAAAGCATCAACGACGTAGTTCGTAGATATTGGAACTACGTAAACTTAAAACAACTTTTATCTACATATTAATAAATTATTTATTTGCCATGATATATACTCTATTGTTAGTATACGATATTTATTCATTTCGTTAAAATGTATTACATTGTTATAAGATAAAATATTATTATTATATCTATAATTCGGTTTCGCACGAATGCATTTACGTCGGATTTTTTTTTAATTCTCGGCTTTTGTCTGCAACAATAAGCGTGGATTTACATACAAAGCATCACTTGAATGACTCTGTTTATTGATGCAAACCGCATTAAAATCGGCGGCGCGAAGCGGCTTTGTTTTATACCACGTAAAGATAAAAAAGTATACCACAAAAAGAAAAATAAGTTTCATTAATTATGTTATATAACGGATATTCACGATTACGCTTTTTAATTGCCGATGTTTCAAACCAGTGCATGGCTCGTGGTCACAGCGAAAGTGCGGTGGCGAGGGGAAACTATGCTATAACAATGACATTAGTGTAAATTCGTAAGTTGCATTAAAATACAGATACTGTAAAATCTTTTCAGGTATACTATAATCTATTTTTCGTTGAGAGTGATAAAATAATGCGTCCTACTCATTTTTTCTGCACGTGAGTAATAAAAATACTGGTCGTATTGTCGCAATTATGCCCAAACTTACACACTGCCTAAAATATGCCCTTATCCACACCCAGTATACTGTGTGTATCGTTCTTTATACCAAAGTAGAATTAGTATTTCCACTGATACGTACCACCGCCGTAAAACATGCCTTGTGGTTTAGTTGGAAGGAATTGGTTCTCGGCTACATTTACAACTGAGGTGACCTTACTCTTTAGGAGTAACAACGCATGTGTGTACCATATCAGATAAGACCTTAAATTCAAATTCAAATATTTTATTTAATTACGAGGTATTTACATACACTTAATGAATGTTAAGGGTACATTGTAAAATCAGTTCATTGGCTTTGGGCGCTCTGTTGGCTAAGATTGACCGGGAGATTAAAGCCAGCTAAAAATCTCTTGGTATTCTTTTTAAATCAGTCACCAATAAACGAACATCATACAGTATAATTTAAGAAAGATGGTGAGCAGACTAGACGGTTAATCATGTGTGTCAGAATCTCTTCACTGTCATCTGCACATAATTTCGAGTAAATAAAACCATTACATGAGAAATAGAATCAGAGAGGAAGACTATAGTTGGACCGGGGCTATACCACCGCCACCCTCATAACCCGCTGTAAAGCATTACTTGTGTTTCATCAAGTCGTTCATGCTCGTTTCCTACTCTTTTCACATAAAAAAATAGAAATAGTTCTATTTCAAATACTTCATTTCGACTTAGCATCAATTGGCCTACATTTGCAATTTTTCAAATATAAAAAAATAAAATCTACTTATTTATGGTTTCGAAGGACTTCATTTTTATTAGCTTACTTATATAAAGCCTATTCACTATTCAGTGTAAACAGATAGGTCAGTTAATGAAAACTCATCGGCCCCTGGCGGATGAGGCTGAAATTCATAATCTGTTCGTAATTAAATGTTGATCCCGGGAAACTGTGTAATTACGATACATTTTCAAAGCGCTCTCATAATATTCGGAAATCATTCTGAATAATTAAGCGTTTATTGAGAATGGTCCAATGATTTGCGCACTTTAAATATGACGCATGCAATGTACATACGATACCTACTTACTTAATTTGCTAAATTACTATTTCCCGCAGGGTCGATTGAAGATTATGTGGGATTCCAATCGACTAAAAACCCCTATAAACATGGCTTACTTAGATTTTTATACGTATACATAGATAACTAAGAGATACATATCTTTATTTATAGATATCTGTATTAATTATCATGAGCTTCAAGCCTTAGTGACGTCGTTATAATAATAATAATAATGTTTTACTTACATAATAGAATAGACGTTCCATTTAACAATTTAACTAATTTTGCCTTACATCCTTAATAAACTGTCACCCAAAAAAGCCAAATTGATCCAGAACAATGAACTCAAGAAAAATGAGCGGACAAAACACAAGCATACATACATAGGCTTCAAACTTATTACATTAATATAGAAGATATCGCGTCGGGGGTTAAGGTTTATGAGAAATTCTTTTGCACAAAATGGAGAATGATAATAAACTTTAGTTCTTTTGCAAGGAATAGTTTATCTCTTGTGGTTTTATTCAGGGGTTCAGGGTAAGGGGAGCTAATAATAGACCGCGGGCCAGTAACAGAATTTCATGACAAATTTCCTTTTAGAAAATAACGTGCATAATGTTTCAGAGATATTTCCGTGGACAGGTCAAGCAACGTTGGTCATCCACGAATATAGAGAAAAAAGAAATAAAATATATTTTTCTGTGACTACCGCTTTCACCGATGCTCAATTTATCTAGGGAACCGCAGCTGATTTTCACGAGGCTAATAACAAGTCTGTAGCCGCGCGCTAAACAACGGGATCGGTGTAAGGGCCGCGCCGGTCATCGATACTTGTCCGTTACATCATTATATTTTAACTAATATAGCGGTGTTACGTGAAATGAACGATATAGCCGCACGACCCGCCTGGGGAGTCTCTAGACCCCTTTGAGAAGAAGCCCTGGAAAAGAGGGAACTCTCGAGGCCCAAATAACCCCTACCGATCTTCTCCCTTGCGAGCGTCGTTACAAACCATCGGGTAGTAGTAGCAGTAGCAGATAGGTATAGGGCGTCCTCCATTCGTTCGTTCGTACGAGACTTAATGTTAACCTCTTTGAAGCTGTTAACTATGTACCTACCCACATTATGTTTTTAATAATTGTGGCTGCGACCCGCGCTATTTGCTTTTTGCAATAAATTTGTGTGCAACTGACTATCGTGTTTATTGGTCGATTCTCGTATTGAAATATTTAACAGAAGCATTTTTCGATTAATTGAGAAGAAATTATTGACGAAGTTTGTAACTAGCTCGTGGACTATAAGGAAAATCCGCGAATATTTCGTCGGCGGAGAATTCTAGACGTTTAGTATCTAATTAAGATACAGTGCACATGACTTGCTTCGTCTTGAAGCGTTGCGTCGTTGAAATTTAATTAACGTAACTATTCTCTATGTAATTAGTTCCTAACAATGATGCACTATAAATCGTAGGTATGAAATGAAATATAACATGTATTACAATATACGTATTATTAAGTAACCTAGATTTTATATGTGTATATATGATGACTCTATGTTGTTAATAATTGATTGGTACTAGCTTTTGTTGTGTGTTGTTGTGTTAACATTTAAATTGTAAAAGTCACCGATTATGGATCTCAGCGGCCCGAGGATAACTGCCATCTATCGACAGTAACCGGGACTGCCTGCTTAATGAGTGTTAGGAAACATGGAAGTGCTCCTGATATTTAACCACCAGCGGTCCTCATCCTACTCCACGCTCAACGTTACTTAACTTTGTCGAATATACGCAATGCACACGACACGCTGAGCTGCATGGTTAATACTAATGTTTAATTACAATTAGTCCCAGGTTTGATTGATGATGGCGACAAGAGGGCTAGTTCATATCTTGTGTAGAGAATTGCGATCGCTATGTAGCACCGGAATGCGGCCAGCATTCTTGACACCATGCCGCATGGGCACAGTTTCCCTTTAAATTTTAAAGGTATCTATTATAATTCGTTTTAAGATGTTCATTATTGTAATGAACACATAAATCATATGTTAATGAAATAGAAATAAATTTTATTTTATTTAATACACAAATATTTTTGTAAATTCGTGTTATAAACAGTTTTTTTCGATACAAGCATCTAAGACGACCGGAACACTAAAAACGAGACTTCGCGCCGGGAGAGTGCGGTGTGAGATAAATTGGTACATTATAGCGGATGAGCAGCGACAGAGATAAGAGAATCAATATTTCATAAGGCGTCTAAATATATCGCGTCTTACCAAACGCCGAGGAAAATCCTTCACACAGTAAGTATCAGTGATATGAGAGTTTATTTTTAATGTACTCGTGTTTATAGCCTTATTTTTACGTCATAAAATAGTAACTGGCAATTTTGTCTTTTCTTTTTAACATGCTTTCATATGCTTGGATTTTATGTAACGGAATCTTTGAGCTTTGTTTTTATCAGTTTTAGGAAGTTTGAGTAATTTGAAACTATGCACACGTATCAAGGACCGATGACAATGCAATAATATGAAAAAGAAAAAAGAAAAATAAATAATAGTTAAAAAACTTTTATAAAAAACAAGTCCAAACAAAAATATATAATAAGAAAAAAATTGCAATTTAAAAATGGTGCTGTTTCAGTGATCTATTGACACCATGTACCCCACATTTTTTACATTGCAATATTTTTTTTCCACTTAAGGGTACATTTATTTACAATGATCGTAAATCTTAAAACTAATTGTAATTAAAGCCTAACCTAAACAATCTAAAGGGAGTCCGTGTCCAAGCGGCATGGTTCCAAGAACACTAGCTACATTGCCGCGTTGAATAGCGATTGTAATTCTATGCGCTAGATATGAACCAACCTACCCAGACTGATCTGGAGTTTCTAGTTATTATCTTTTAGTTTCTGTTATTTTTTGTACACATTTAACATTTTTTCCTACTCGCATAGAGAATACCATAAAATAAAATTCGTTATTTGGAACCCTTAGTTTAAGGTGTTTCAAGAAGAATAAATTGATAAATAAATGCCTTTAATTATTGTATTATGCTCCATCCAGCCATATTCAATATGATTGATCATTAATTTTTTTCATTTCGTATAATAATATTACATTTTTAAAGGCTCTTAATATAAGTGAAGCAAGAAAATTCGATTCACCGTGTTGGAAAAACCTTTTAAATGCCATTTTCAGAATGCAGCCATGCTTGAAACAATTAATTTTGATGGTAATTTTAATCGAACTCACGTAATATTTTACTTATTCAGTAGTCTGTTCAAGCTGACGATAGATGGCGTTGTTCGGCTATTAGTATGCTTGTACATCTAGCCTAGTACTTGATAATTATGCTTCCTAAATCCAGTTGGTTGTACGTTATGCAAGGTAGATGGCACTATTATCGCATTTTAACGAAGTAAATTACATCCTAATTTAAACACGATAAATCCCTAAGATTGTTTAGTTGTTACTATTATTTTAAACTAAAGATACGTATAATGTAATTCCAGTTCTGAATTAATCTGATATATCAGCCTGTTATATTCATTATATAAAAATAGATGTATTGAGTATTTATAATAATACAGTAACATAATGACAGTCGCTATCATAATTCGGCTTAAAGCAAACTCGTGTTTCGATTTGAGAGGTGCAGTTGACGATTATATTTAAAAGCTAGGTGAACATGTGAGACTTTTCTTGTTTTGAGTGGAAAAACCTTTCATAGCCAGTTACCTTATATGAGATATCGCCCACTAAAAAAGGTGGCCTTTTTATGTTTGTAGAGAATACTACTATGAGAAGAACGGAACTGGTGTTCTCTGGTACGACGCGCTAATGGGGCATATCTCTGGGGAGCTTCCCTGACTCCTCGGGCACCCGTCTATGCTTATATCGATGTGAGTATCTGGGATCGCTACGTTGGAACTTCGAGCTGCCATTTCAACTCCTGATGTCAGAAAACTTCTTTTAATCGCTTCTTACCAGAGGCAGGAGATACTGTAGCGCTATTCTAAACCTAAGTTAGAAAAGACTTAAGCCTTGGTCAACATTACATGATAACAATAATGGTCTATAACGACTCCTTAGCGTCAGGTGGCTTGTTTGATATTTCATATATAAAAAATAATTGTAACTCTATATTGACAGATAAATCTACAGCCTTTCCAACCGAAACACAAAGCTTTACGGTGGATTATGAGGGCGGCGGAGTACCTTCCCGGTCGATTTATAGTTCTCCCACATTTAATACAACTGCTAAGCACTAATTTAATACTAATGTACTAGTCCCACCGTCAGTAGCCACGTTTCGGCGCCGAAGATAGTATATTTTGTACAAATGGTTGTTTCAAACGTTAAATGTGTTGAGAAGCTATAAGGAAAGAAACGTTATGGTCGAAAACTTTAGAATCCTTCTTGCAATATTGTATAACTTTCTAGAAGTGTTGACTACATTTTAATATATTCTGCAAAACTTGGCAGCTGTTTAAATTATGGTCAATATTTCCTAGTTTTAGTATCTAAGGTTCTATTACGTGTTGGCAAAGACATTCTGCATGTATACTATTTCCATTTAAATATCTTTGTTTTTAATTTCTTTATGAACGAGTGGATATTTCGTATATTAAAACCATTTAAATAATGAGAAAGTCTGGGATGGAGCCGGCTTTTTCCCGGGCAACCTCAGCTAACGGGGTGCTCTAAGCCGATGTACTAATTTTACACTGTACCCTTGACATTCATTAAGTGTATGTAAATACCTTACAATGAAATAAAATATCTGAATTTCAGTTAAATTTTTACCGAATGTAAAATTAAATAAAACGTTAATAATATTGTTACGTACGTGAATATAAGCTATAAATAAACATATAAAAATATCTTGTAATGCACTGGTATCATTGCAATTTAAACATAATTCTATTAAGAAATAATTTCTTTTTAATACTATGGTTTGGTACGCTTTGTATAGGAAATGTATTTTGGTTATTTTATTTTATGTAAATTAGCATATTTAATTAAAGATTCTGTTTTCTTTTTCATTACTTACAGTTTTTAGTTTTGTATTGTCATTAGCCTTATAAATAATTAATTTCGAATTTTAAACTTCAATTTGTATCATCATTATAATCCAAAATTAAAAGTTAATTTTTAGAACCGTTTCGAATTTTAAATTTGAATTTGGATCGTTGTTGTAACCAAAAAGGCAAAAGTCAATTATTATAACCCAAAGCTTTAATATAATTTACAATTTACAAAAGCGAAGCATTCAGGTTACGTAAAGACATATGTACGTATATTTATTTCGTAATGTCTTTGTAGATACGTGGTAGAGTCACACTGCAAGTACATTCTATAAAGTTGACTGTCCATATTCAAGAAAAGTTATTTCTGTTTTGTAGTGAAAGGTGCGTGTTCGCGGGAAAATACTTTTAAGTACGGAAAATTCGGAGGAAATGCATCTCAATTTTTGTGCTTATTTCATTGTTTTACTTAGTTTATTCACTGAAGCGTTTTTTCTTTTTGGAGGTAAGGTAATAAAATAAAACATAATTAATTAAAATATAATTATTATCATATATTTCTTTATTTTTTTACAATTTGGAAGTGTAATATTTTTATGTAGGAACTGACATATTACGTGAATAACAAGTACGCTATAACCAAGTTGTCTGTTACTTTTCAATGTAAAATATGCCAGAACAACAGGAAAATATTTTCAGAAACGTTACTTTATGACTTATTATTTTAAATTAGGCGCTTAAGAAGAATATATATTTTTTAATTAAAAAGCAAGTAATTTTCTTGAATGAATCAAAATTATTTTATAAAAATAATAAATAATGAGGTATAGGTCCGATCAGTACTTTTAAATGTTATTAATTTTAAGTGATTATCGCGTGGCAATTATCTTAGTTCTCAGGAGTTGATAGTAATGCATGTACATACAAACTCAGACAAAACTTCAGTGCTTTCTGAGGTTGGTTGTTGATGTCTGTGGCTGCAACGACTACTAATATGAGGCTATTCCCATAAAGAGAAACGTGTTAAAAAAATAGATCTTTATTGGCTGTACAGCTCATAATAGAAATATATGAAAGGTGGTAGAGCCGTTAGAGCTCATCCGGGGCGGCACCACCGCCTCCCTCATAACCCGCCGTGAAGAAACATGTTCCTCATGTATTGTGTTTCGGTTGGGGAGGTGTGGTTGTCGGATACACATTATTAGAGGCGACCATCTAGTCCTTAAAAGTAGGAACGCATCTGCGTCCATCCTTAAATAGAACTTCTGTTCTATTTAAGATTGGACGTGGTTGTCCATGGGCTG
>DWON01002817.1:0-19575 GCA_018251015.1 Phocides pigmalion okeechobee
ACACATAATCTTTATTAATGCTTTTGTACTTGTTTTTTTCTACAAATGTAAACTATTTTTAATACGTATTTTGAATACGATTTATACTGACAAGTGTCGATTACTTTTTCATTTTGTGTGTGTGTTCTAAGTAGGAAGTAATGTTAAAACAGGCACGCACGACGTCCCGATTTCGGGAACGGGAAGTACGTTCGAAGTAGCAATAGGACGAAACGAAACGTAGTTACGTACTGCGTGTGTTCAGTTACCTATAGGCAGTTGTGTAACTGTCGGAAGGGGTAATGATAAAGTAATATGTCGAAGTTGCTACATATTAATTTATCTAATGGCTGATGGAAAATTGGTATGCTCGCTTATTAGATTATATGCTTGATTAGATTTATGCAAGGAAAGTCGTTGAAGTATTTATAGCAATATGTTAACAAAGTTAATAAAGATTGATTTAGTTGTAATTTACAGGTAGTAGACTTACTTATTTGCCAATGTTAGTCACACTTTGTCATGTACTCGTTCCAACTGTCTTTCATTAGCATGGAAAGCCCTTTTGTCTAAAACCAGGATGAAAAATCAAAGGAAAAATGACGAAACCCGCTTGGCAGCAGATGTAAATTAAAGAAAAAAAAAGATACTCAACTCAAGGTAGAAGAACTATAGTTTGATCGGGGAGGTATCACCGTCAACCTCATAATCCGCCATAAAACATTACTTATATTTCGGTTGGACAGGTACGGTTTCCGACTACACTTTGAATCGCGGTGACCATCTTAGTCTTCAAGAGTAGCAACGTATCTGCGTTCGAGCTCAGATAGGATTACTGTCCTGTTTGTATTTGTACGTGGATGTCTATGGGCTGCGACTACTAAACAACAGGTGGTTTACATGCACGTTTGCTACTCTTCTCACATAAAACAGATACTGTTTATTTGTACATACAGTTTAGCACATATAACATAAATAAATAACAGAATATAATTTAAAAAGCAATACTTAAAACTGCATAGCATAAATATAACGAGGAAAAAAATACAGAAACTTAAATTCAATATAATTGTATAGTATTACTCCTTAGTGTAGTGTAGTGGCACGCTCGCAGCGGGCCGCAGGAGGCCACGCCTCGGAGCAACTCGTCTCAATTCGAACAAAAACTGGCGCACGCGCACCGACCGTTAACGATCGAAAATCGAAACTCGACTCGTCTGACCCAACGACCAGCGTTTTTAGTGACAGCTACTTGTAATTAGTGGTACAATATTGCAATCGACAAATTGCAATTTTGCTGATTGTAATTAAATATTTAAGAATATTTAATTTTAATACGCAACCCAAAAGATATTCGGCGCTGGAATGTGGCTAACGTACTTCGCATCATGCCGTACGGGCACGGACTCCATTTGTTTGATTGTTTAAGATTTTTTATGTGTGAAGTGTAGCAAATGAACATGCAACCCATCTGATGTTAAGTAGTTGCAGCCCATAGATATCCACGTACAACGTAGATAGGTTTTTTTATGTAAGAAAGTAGCAAACGAGCATGCAAACCACCTGATGTTAAGTAGTCGCAGCCCATAGATATTCATCTACAACCACAAACACGACCGCACCTTTCCAACCGAAACACAAGTAATACTTTACGGCATATTATGAGGGCGGCGTTGGTATCTCCACTGTTGAACTACAGTTCTCCCACCTTTTATAGTAAAGTTAGGCTTTTACTATTACTAGTTTTAAGGAGATCATTATTATAACTAAAAATAGCACATTAAACTCTTATATGATTATATTAAAAAATGACAACACTACATAAGCATCACTACATACGATGATACAATGATAACCCTACTTTTCCAGCCGGATGTCAGAAATGAATTCAAAATGAATTCCTCTAATGGACTATTGAGAGGTACAACATTGTTAAAAGCATACCTACAAAATGAATATTGAACAGAACAAATTTATTGCATTGTAACCGAGCTAATTGGCATTTACGTATTAATGAGGTATTGTGGGCGCTGTCAAATTTTGACACGTTTATTTGAAACTAGTGTTCGGCTGCCGCTGTGCCTATAGCAGCCCTCCAAGATACGAGATTACAAGCTCAAAATTAGCAATATATAATTTGGAAAATGCTAACTATGTTATATAACGGGTACTCACGGTTAACGATTTTATTAATTGCCGATATTTCGAACCAGTTGCACGGCTCGTGGTCACGGCGAAACTGTTTTAATTAGAAAAAAGCGTTATCTGAGAGTACGCGTTATATTACATAAAGTATAAATTCCGCGATAATATATATTAGTTTAAAATCGTATGGCGGAAAATATTGTATAATTAATTGCCATTTTGTACCCGCCGCCATATTGGATTTAAAATGGCGGCATTTAGATAATCAAGTGTTGACAAGAACCAGGCGTGTGTGCAATATTTCAGCTAAATCGAATGAAAATAGGACAATTTAACTTGCAAGATTTGATTACAGACACCTGGACAAATGAAAGTAAGGCTTGTAATAAAAAGACCGAAAAGCTTATTATGACATTAAGGACCATTTAAATGATAACAAAGCCTGGGACTGAGCCTATCTCAGAGGGCTATTTCTATTTCCCATGTAATAGTTTTATTTACTCGAAATTGGGTGCAGATAACTGTGGAAAGATTCGGACACACACGATTAGCTGTCTCGTGTGTTCACCATTTTTCTAAAGTTGTACTGTATAATGTTTATTTATCAAGGCTGATTTAAAACGAGTGCCGGATTTTTTTTCCACCGGCTTTTTTCCCCGGTAAACTTAGCCAACAGGGCGCTTAAAGCCGATGTACTTTACATTGTACCCTTGACGTTCATTAAGCGTATGTAAATACCTTACAATGAAATACAATATTTGAATTTGAATTTGAAGGCGATAAGCCGCACTATAATTATTTTCAGTATTACCCAGTTTCAATATGGCCTGATAGCATATACCCTATACTAAGACTAAAAGTGCAGGTATTCGGTTTCAAATCATTTAAAGTAGTTTGTAATTACTCATTGCGTTAAAGAAACACAAATGAATGAACTAACGGACAACGTTATATTTTAATATAAAAGTAAGTTTCTTTGAGTACAAAGTTTCTTTGTGGTTATAATTAATTATTCATTTTGACACACAGGAACATATTATTGGAGTAGTGTCTTGGTTAGAATCTTAATCAGGTAATCAAAAGGCGAGCTCAATAGTGAAATAGAAATAATAGGGAAGGCAAATTTAAAAATATTAAATATTTTTAACACAATAAGTACCTAGGGACTTGTCTACGCAAATCCATAATATACATAATATTTCACGATTACAAGCTCCAACGATAATCCCCGCGGCTTACATTTAAGTGAGTCGTTTAAAATAGCTTATGTCCACCGTAGCTCATTGGATTTCATAAGTCGAACCCAGATTATAAGTCACGATTTCCTGTCAATCCATACTTATTTTAGATACTACTAATATTTGTATATAATTTAGCAGTAGGTACTAATACTAAACATTTTCAAAATCTAAATCAGTACAGTGATGTGGATTTTGGAGTGGTTCTAATGGTGTGCTAGTCTTATATATTTATCTATCATGTAAATTAACGGTTGTGTCATCCGGCTACATCCTGATCTTGCAAAAGTGTTTTTTTTACTCCAGGAAAATCTGGAACGGGTTCCTTCTACCATACGGCTGAGGGATGGTTATGTTCGACTCCACCCAACTAAAAACCTGACGGGTATTCCACCTCGCCACAGCGCGGCGGTGTCACGGGAACTCTCGCGTCCGCACACATCCGCGAGTGGCCCTCACAGGCCAGGCCAGCCCCTAGGGCAAACCCCAACTTCAATGGCGGCGTACTGAACACCTAGACTACTGAACTGCACACTGAGTCTCCCTCATAACCCGCCGTAAAGCATTACTTGTGTTTCGGTTGGATAGGTACAGTGCCAGCTACCCTTTGAAGCGAGGCGACCATATTAGTCCTCAGGAGTAGCAACGTATCTACGTTCGAGCACAGATAGGATTTCAGTCTTGTTTGTGGTTGTACGTGGAAGTATATGGGCTGCGACTACTTAACAGCAGGTGGTTTGCATGCTCGTTTGTTACTCTTCTCACTTAAAAAAATAGCACGCCGTCCACCCCGGGGTATAAGTGGGTGACGACCGACGGCGACGGCGGAATTTAATATATCGCATATATTACTACTGCAAATACTTATCGATTTTTTAATTGACTCTCGTAATGAATGTAATTTTGAAGATGTATTCACATAATAAAATATTTGTTTATTAAAGAGAGAGACAAAGGATTCGTTATAATTTCGCAATATTCTCCCAAGCCGATTCCCCGCGGATCAGTTTAAAGCGCCTCGTTTATAACACTTATCAAGAAAGGCTTACGTCCGCCGCAGCCTTATTTACGAGGTGTCGCCACGCTCCGGACTCACACTCGACGTGATCTATTTGTAATCGATTCGCTCTTATCTATTAGGTAAATTCGCGACAAAGCCTACAATTTATTGCTTTTGAATCTTAAAATAAACCGACTGCATTTGTTGCTATGTTGAAAACGAGGAAACCGTCTTTGACGCAAGAGTCTGGGGTTCAATCTTCAGGCACCTCTGATTTTTGAAACTTATGTAGCGATTGCCAAAAATAACAGATTACAATAAGTTTAAATATTGTCTGTGGGCACAGAAAACAAATATAGTTCTTAATATACAACCAATTTTAATAGGCAAAAATGTATACACAAAGTGTATAGATTCATGTTTGGGGCGTCCATTAATTTTGGTAGACGACTTTTCGACCCTTCTCCCTTTGTAACATGACGTGAGATTTGGCTCGAACCCTCTATGCCCCTAATTTCACGGGAAATTTTCCAATAGCGTTTGATTGGTGTAAATACAATAATCACTTGCCATATTTTGTAGAAGAAATATATTCTATTTTTTTTTTGTAATGTTTTGTTATTTTTATTTTAAAGAATATTATTGCCGAGATCTCCGTTTCCCTAACATTACATTGGCCTCATCTCAATTCGGCACGATTCCCTCTCTTCCTAAATGTTTCGCGTAATTAACGGGAGCCCCATTAGAATCAGTTCAGTGAATTAACTGCGCTAAATACCTACAAATTGATAAAAAACAAGTAACAGTTGCGGGCCCAGTTACCGATCTGACATTCGCCATTTGCATAATTATCTGATAACACCGGTGCCATGTGAAACTGCACTATTGTTGTGCGGAGAACACTTTTACTACGCCACATAGTACCGTTAACATTCAGAAAAGATACTACTTCTAAAATATAAAAGTGTTTGTAGTTGTCTTGTTATATTAAAGTAATGTCAACTTTCGATTTTTCGCGCGATATGAGCTAAGACGCCTGCCATATTTTTTTTATCATCTTATGTTAAGAAGTCGCAGCCCATAGACATCCATGTAACCACAAACATGACCGAAATCCTATCTAAGTTTATTCGTAGATAGATTGCTACTCCTGAGGGCTGATGGTCGCCTTGCGTCAAAATGTAGACGGCAACCGCACCTCTCCAACCGAAACAAAAGAAATACTTTACGGCGGATGTACCTCCCCGGTCGTGCTATAGTTCTCCCACTTTTCTGACATCTATTTTAAGATGAAAACGTTTATTGTAAGTGTAGATTATTTTTGGTGTATATTCACTTCCATGAAAACATAGCGTGATCATACATAGCCTATAACGAGACCAGTACTACTGTCAATCTGTGTACAACATTTAGTAGAGATTAAACCAGTTGTTTTAATCGTGAGTACCTGTTATATAGTAAAGTATATAAATATTCTGCGATGACATTTGTTTAAAATAAAGTTCTATCACTTGTTCTACTATAGTTCAATCGTACAAACTACGCAAGCAGGTGCACGCAATGCCCTTCACCGCCATACAATTTCAATTGTCCACGGTGTTTATTTTACACACATTTTATTGTAATTCGTGATTCGTTTGTGAGAGCGCACAGTTACTATGAGCACAGTTACCTTAGAGTGTATCTATTAATCAACTGACATCGTCCGGTCGTGTTCGATTATGTCGAACAGATCCACAAGTTTTGCGAACAGAATTACAAGATGGATTTTTTTATGTGATAAGGGCGGCAAACGAGCATACAAACAACCCGATGTTAAGTAGTCGCAGCCCATAGACATCCACGTATAACCACATACACGACTGAAATCCTATCTGAGCTCGAATGTAGATTCATTGCTTCTCCTGACGACTAAGATGGTCGCCTACAAAGTGTAGCCATTGTAGTGTGGTCATTCGTGGAGCCGATTAAATAGCGTTAAAAGGTTGTATTAAATCTTGCAAAATCGACATGTGAGCAAGCAATGCGGACACAAGGTGATAATTTTCATAATAGGCTAGTGTTTAAGATTGAAGTGTCGATGCTAAATATTATTAGTTGCGCACGCGCATCCACTCATTATTGCCGGCTATCACTGAGCAGTCGCTTCAGGGCCAAACGAGAGATATAAAGTATGATATACTCTATGGGAACGAAGCTATGAATGGAATTGGAATTTAAATACTAACAGGTATGCAATATCTTATATAAAGTGATCCCTATAGATTACAAGTGTCCTTGAGCCATAGCCCATTTTGCTGGTCCCAAGAATTCTATATTTTTATGTTAGTGAGAAGCAACCAAATTTGGAAGGCTTGTTGCAGCTCACAGTCATCCACATCAATTTTAAATAGACTATGTACTTTTTTAATAGACTGAAGTCTAATCTGTCTAGGATTCCAACCGTGACTTTCAGTGTTTCAGGCTGGAATTTTAACTACTAGGCTATTATGAACAACAATGAAAGATCATAAATGAACTTACAATCCCGTTTAGAATAGTCATTGCACGCAATCTCGCTCCAAAATTATGGGCTCCCAGTACAAATTTGCCCCAGGGGGCACAGAATTTACTTGTTGGAAACGAACACTGGTAAATATTATGTTTGGTTCATGACTAGCAACTAATTGCAATGCACAATAATTGTCCTTATTATGTGGGAAGAGTTGTAAACGAACGTATGAGCCACCTGACTTAGTTAAGTAGTCGCCATAGACATCCACATATCGTCCATTTGCGACGATAGTATGACATTTCGAGATATAAAATTTTCAATTATTTTTTAAACGTGATTATTTCGTGTTGTTTGTTTTGAAAATTTAGTTCCTTTACATGAATTCTTGCACTATTAGTAGACCTAAAACATGTACTAACAGTATTACGTGCTATATTTAAAAAAAAAATCGATTTAAAAGTCGGCATTAGTCGGATTTAAAAGTAAAATATCAGCAATCAAGTTTCAAAAATTGTTAATTGTGAGTATCCGGTACATATGTAGAATGATTTACAAGTTGTCTTCCGCGAAGTAGAGGTTTTTAAGATGTCATACAGTAGTCGGAAATGGGCGATATACCCTCAAACAGGATTGAAGTCTTAAGTTTAAACGTAGGTACTATCCTAATCATGAGGACTAAGATGGTTGCTTCACTTGTTTGTATAGCCGCCAAAAACACCTTTCCAACCGAAACATAAGATTTGACCCACGACAGATTATTCTACCTACCAACTAATTTCAAGTGACGACCTCAGATTATTATTCAGTCCTGTTTAACGGTCGACTTACAGTTGTACCGTAAATGTACTGCAAAATAAAAATTGTATCGTATCATCATATTCCCAACCCCTTACAGTTCATTACAATTCTATTGCTGGGCATTGGTCTCCACTTAAAATGACGCTAACTACAAACTAGCCCAACATAATCTATGGTTGACATATCACACGCAAATGACAGATATAACTTGAAGACTGTTAAGTTACTGTAAATGATCATCACAACCCATCACACGTTTCACATTAACTGTAAAAGAGAAAACTAGTGTATTTTTTATGTGAGAAGAGTAGTAAAAGAGCATGCAAACCACCTGATGTTAAGTAGTCGCAGCCAATAGACATCCACGTAGAACTACAAACACGACCGAAATCCTATCTGTCCTCGAACGTAGATATGTACATTGCTACTCCTAAGGATTAAGTTGGTCGCCTCGCTTCAAAGTGTAGCCGGCAACCGTACCTCTCAAACCGAAACAGAAATAATGCTTTACGGCGGATTATGACGGTGGCGGTGGTACCTCCCCGGTCGAACTATAGTTCTCTCACCTTTATAATGCAAAGTATTCCGTTGCACATATTATTATTATTCTCTCCTACGTTATTGGCATTTGAATGACAAGAGTCGGTTGTTTGGATTACATAATTACTACTGTAATGGTTAATAAGGTAGTAAGATCGCAGGTGGTCATTCGCCACCTGCTGTGGTCGCTTGCCATTTACACACTAGATGTCAAGTACCACAAGTATTTATTAATTTGTTAAAACTGGTTACATTTGTCTGTTGTATCACACGTTCCGAATGAATACGTAATCTGCTGTAAAATAAGTCTTGTTTTGGTTTGAGAGATATTGTTGCGGGTACATTTAGAAACAGAGTGACAACTTTAGGCCTCACGAGCAGAAACGGATGACGATGTATGATGATAATGTAAGTAGTTATCAAAGGGCTGCAACGACCACTTAACATCCGGTGGCTTGTATATTCATTTGCAACTTTTATGTCCGATTTTGATTCCGAATCCAACACCGAATTCATATTCGCATCCGAATCCGTATTCGCATCCGAATCCGTATTTGTATCCGAATCCGTATTCGTATCCGAATCCGAATCCGATTCCGATTACCATTCCGATATCGATTTCGATTCCGATTCTGAATCCGAATCTGAATGCGAGTTTTAATTCAAACCCAAATAAGTTTTTTTTATTTCGTTATAAGGTATTTATATACTTAATAAAAGTCAAAGTGGCAATACAAATTCTGGTCATCGGCTTTATGTTCAATGTTGGATAAGATTATCTGGGAGAAAAAAGTAAGCGGAAACATGTATATGAGTGAAACGAGGTTGACGTAGAGTTCCTTGAGTTAGTTAGCCGGGATGTTCAGACGTTATATATTTACCAGCCTCGTTATCATTATTATCGGGGACGTCATCGGGGTAGCGTTATGGAGGAGCTTTTGGAAGGTTAGCGGGTCGATGATGATGATGATGATGATGACCTTCACCCGTCCTGCGTGGACGGAGACTGATGTTGCGACCTTCGCTCTTTTTCGTGGAAGCAGCGATTGATTCGAAGCTTTCCAGAGTATCCATTACTTACTATAATTCGATATTTTTTCATCCCATTGCTAATGATATTCCATTATTATTTACATACTTACTTCAAATTATGTTATTAGCTAAATAATGGTGCGCAGCTTCCGGCCGAAACTCTACAATGTTCTCATATTAGACAACGTGACTCTATATTATTCGTTTAAATGTATATCCGATGACGTGTTCAAAATTAATCTCTATTGGTATAACAATAAAGCTTAATGATAAAATAAGTAATACGTAGAATATTTTTAATAGGCTCTTTACACATGTGACGTGTAAATATAAGTGTTCTATATACTTATTTGTATATAATTTTTTTCCGGTCCATATAACACAGATACTAGGGGCACCTATTCCACCCTTACAATCAACCATAAACCAATTTTTCTATTTCAGAAGGAGAGGAATGTTGTCGGATACACATATAAATGAGCCGAGTATTTTAGTCCTCAGATGTAGCAAAGCATCTACGTATGACTTCAGACCATGTTGTATGTGGATGTCTTTTGGCTGCAGTAACTACTTAACATCAAGTAGTCCGTATACAAAAAGAAAAGAGAAAAAAAGCCAGCAAAAAAAACTGTGGGCACTCTATCGCTTTCACATGCTTGTTTTTTACTCTTCATACAGTAAAAAAGTTCCGAAAAAATACTTCTTAAAATTAAATATAAAATTAAATATATTAAATAGTAAAATATTTCCGACAGAAAAATATTTTTCATGAATACTTTAAGTATGTAAGTATACTCCTATTTAATAGAAAATATACAAAGATTATGATGATGCTATATTAAAAAAGAATAATTGATTTATTAACCTAGTTTCGTTCCGTAACTTTACTCGCCCAGAAGTCCACATTACAGTACATTAAAATAAATTAAGCCGCTCTGTTTTTAACTGTGTGTGTGTTTGAAGTAACTCTATATAAGGAGTCGAAAAAAATCTCCTATTTTACCCGCTTTTATATAAATTTGAAACCTGTTTTATCCCCTTAGGGCTGGCATTTCCAAAATTTCCCATCTTATAAAGGAAATACATGCAAAATTTCCAGATTCTAGGCTCAACGTTTTCATATGTACGATGTTCCCTGCTTCAGTCGCTAACCTTCCTCTTAATATATATACAAAGATTTAACCACAAAGTAATTATAATTCTAATTAACGAAACCGATTGACTCAATGGACTATAACGCGGCATATCTAATGTAATCAATATGCTAATGAGGTGACCACAACCGAAAGCTAATCTCGGAAAGACCAAATCAAATGCAATTTCACGCTTCAAACCGAAAAAGTAGATTAAAATGTATCTTTGAAACCTTAAATATGAATAATGCGATCTTGAAGTAAATGAATTACTATTTTTTGTTAATTTATTTCATGTCTACCAAAAAGTTTCGATACAAACCGGAGTTTTGGTAGCAATTTATTTTATAGAAATTTTATACTTTAAATTTAAATAATTATTTTCTTTAAAATCTTCTATTTTTGTGTCGACACAAATATACAAATATTAAAGTATATCTCATTTAAATCTATCTTTTTAAAGTTATACTGTGTATTGTTTATTTATCAAGGACTGATTTAAAAAGAGTGCCGAGTTTTTTCTGCCGGTATTTTCTCCCGGTTAACTTAGCTAACAGGAAATGAAATATTTGAATTTCAATTTCAATTTATAATTATTTATATACATAACTTTGTACAAGTATATATATGCAGTTGTTTTTTCAACATGTGAAAGATATTTTTTCTTTTAATGATAATATTTTTTATGTGTGTGCAGGTCACCAGATATTAAGTAGTCGCTGCAATCCATGGACATTCATATATAACCTCCAACAGGACGGAAATACTATATTTAAACGCGTCGCTACTCCTGGAGATTTAAATGGTTGTCTTGCTTGTAACTATACCCGGCAAACGCATCTCTCCAGCCGAAAACCTCCAAAAAATTGCAGTTGAAACGCTCAGTGTGAAAAAGTAACAAAATAGACATTATTACGTACCGAAAATTAGAGGTTCTAAAACTTACATTCCAAAGGTCTATTAATTTTGTATTATATCTTTTAATTCAGTTGATGGCCTTTGTAACGGCCTTGGGCGAGAGAATGTACCTACAGCTATATCATATCGTAGGCTATACTTTTGATGTAAACAACTGTATTTTGCTATCTATATATAATGGAGTAAGGTAAACCCAGAAAGAAGCGAACAGTGGAAAAAGCTGAACATGAAATTATGTAATGGCGCAGAAAACCTGTATAACCTACCAAAATCTAAATTTATACGCTGTATAAATTGTTTAGAAACTTTTTAACCTATGTTTGGAGGTTTTTAAAATATGTTTGTAGAATACAACATAGCATCGTAAAGATAATACGTACAGAAATAATACATTCCTTGCCAGCGGTCAGTACCATGGGGAAACATCTCCGGACCGATCGTAATAGGCCATCCAGTGTTGGCCCAAGTTACTGAAGATTCTCTAAATGTCTTTAAAATAATAAGCATCTGCAACTGTACAATTAAGAATCAAATCGTGGTCGAAAATATTCGCGGAAAGTACTTTTGTGGTTTCAACAAAAAAAAATTAAATTTGTTATTTATGTATAAGGATTAAATTTAAACGCACTGGCAGATTTTTAATTACCAAAGACAATCTTATCTCTGTTTATACGTATTTAATATGTACATAAGTTACCCAGTAGGGTATCTATGAATTAGATTTTAGTCCTGTTTGAGGTCGTATATAGAAGTCCATGGGCTGTAGCGACTACATAACATCAGATGGTCTACATTGTCGTCCCTTACTCCACTCTCATAATAAAAACAAACGCAAAATAAAAAAATACATTGCAATAGTCACTCACAAATTTCTTAACTTCACTGTATTAAAATAACATTGAACGTATTTACATTATTCATCAGTCAGATTTATCATCAGTCACCAAATATTTCAGTAACGGTCCTGCGGATCTGCTTATTCCTCGTCTCTATATCAAACGGCACGAACTAGCCATTCGCTTTGAAGTCAAAAGAGGATACTTAGTTATATTGTTCCCAACTCAAACAAAAACCTTACAGGTCTAGAGTACTATAACCCACGAATGTACCCCCAGGCTATGCTTCGACCAGCTTGCCCTAACTACAACGAACTGCAATACTATCTCATGCATACACTTACAATGATTGGCAAGAAGCTCACATCAAACAACGATGCCATAAGCAGACAGCAATGGTGAACGCCTGTTTCCAACATTCGTTGCATGTCTGAGAATATTTCGAGAAACAAGACAATAGGCGTTCAAACCGGTCGGTCCTATAAGGCACTGGTTACATTGAACAAAACTCGAAACTGTATTGCTTAATTGAGTTTTAAATACTATTGTATAGGCCGTGGCCGATAAGTGGCCGATTCCGTGAAATGATTTCGAGTTTTGTTGATTGGATGCGGCCATATCGATGTGATATCTGTATTGAGCTTCTGTGCAACGTTCTTATAACGGCATTTCCTCATATCGGAGTAATTAAAAGGAGTGACATTTAAACTTTTCCTTGTACGATTCTTTGTTACTAATGAAGTTGGAAAGGCGTATTCAAGTCTTCAATCTGAGTTTAATTTAAATGCAAATTACAAGATTCTATTCAGTTACGAATAGGAAGTATTTTATTCGATTATAAACGATGCCCACCACATATTACATACCTCATGTATTGCGGTCTGTACATATCAACCCACAGATACATTCCTTGCTTCATTGATTACATTTATATAAAAATTAAAATATAATTTATCTTCAAAGCAATAAAGGGCAACCACTTTTACTTTTCACCTTTAGCTATTTTTATTGGGTTCGATTTTCGAGGACCCATCGGTGCACCTCTCATTTCTGCATACCAATAGTTATCGTGCTGATGGCAAACAGGATTGTGGGTGTAGCTGGTAACACGCACAAGCCTCTCTGGAGAACTAAGAAAGATAAGAGAGGGCAATAATTGGAGAATGAAATGAGAGAAGTGGATGGATAGAGACGCATTGTGTTCGCAGATAGATCTTGACTTTAATCAAGAAAGTATCACCACGGTTCTTATAATCCGCCGTAAAATTAAACTGTTCCGACCGAAGACGTCATGTGTGTTATATCCACACAATAATATATGTAATAATAATTAGATGCGTTCCGAAATTACGCTTTCTGGGCTATGTCGACGAAAATTGAGATACACAAGTTATAAATAAATAAACCTTAAGCGGTCCTGTGTAGGTGGACCTTAAATATCCCTAAATATTATAAAACAAAGTCACCCGTCGCGTCTGTGTGTCTGTCTATTCGTAAAAAGTACTAGACGGATTCTCTCACAGTCTTCAACAACAGGTAAGGTGATTCCTCAGGAAGGTTTTGGTGCATAATAAGTTGAGTTTTATTGTAAATTAGATAGTTAATTTCAATATATGTAGTAATTCATTTGTCATTCGGAATACGGGTTTCTAATTGTTAGTTTTGCAACTAGTTAATGGCTGGATGCATGTATGAAAGAAAAATAATGTAAGTAAATATAAGCATTATTACCCGATCGAAGCTGGCCCGGGTCGCTAGTATATAAATCTTAATAATAATAATACTAAAAAGTACATAAATACAAAAATTATACCTGAACACATTAAATTAAGTAGTCGTTTCAAAGATATACAAACAATTATATATTGTGCGGGATACACTGCAGCAGTGGTTAATGGTTCTAAAATAAAAGAAAACACAAATGCAAAAAACAGCAAAAGGGAAAACAAACCACCTTGGCAACGTAGACTGCAAGGTAAAATAGAAAACTTAAGGAAAGATATAGGAAGAGTATTACAATTTAGTCGAGGAAATAGAAGTAGAAGATTAGTAACATTAGTGGAGGACATAAGAAGTAAATACAGAATTCACTCACTACATGAAGAACTTAACACAACAGATGAACAACTATTAGACACACTTAAGCAGAAATTGAATGCTACTACCAGTCGGGTAAGAAGATATTTAAATTGTACAATGAGGAAACAACAGAATTCACAATTTGTGGCCAACAAAAAACAATTTTATAGAGGACTTCAACAGGCCACAAATCAGCAAAACAGTGATCACAATAGAACACCAACATCAGAGACATTGGAAAAATATTGGTCTAATATATGGGCTACATCAGCACAACATAATCAAAACGCAGAATGGATAAGATTAACAGCAGAATACACTACAAATATAACACAGATGCAATTTGCACATATATCTATAGACACACTTAGAAATATAATACAAAAAACTCATAGCTGGAAATGTCCTGGGTCAGATAACATACATAACTTCTGGTACAAGAAATTCACTTCTACTCACGTTGCTTTGCATAGACATATAAACGAATTCATCCAAAACCCTACATTATTACCACCATATATTTCAGAAGGAGTGACATATATGATTCCTAAGGACCCCAAAGACCCCGAGAACCCTTCAAAATACCGACCTATAACATGCTTACAAAATATTTACAAAATTATTACCTCATGTATATCAAATCTTATTAATCAACATATAGAAAATAACAACATATTAGCAGAAGAACAAAAAGGTGTAGAAAGAATAGTCAAGGATGTAAAGAACAACTAATAATAGATTCAATAGCAATGACACATACTATTCGTAAAAAAAAAGATCTTTGCACCATGTATATTGATTATCGTAAAGCATATGACTCAGTGCCCCATAGCTGGCTCATACATATACTTACATTGTATAAAATAAATCCCATTATCACGTCATTTTTGCAGACTACCATGAAAAATTGGAGAACCAAACTTAAAATAGGTAATGGAGCCTCCAGTGTCCAGACTGGCATTATTCCGATTAAGCGTGGTATTTTTCAGGGGGATGCACTCAGTCCGCTATGGTTCTGTTTGGCCCTAAATCCACTGTCATACCTTCTTAATAAGAGCAGTGTAGGATTACCAATCGAAATTTACAATAATGATGAACAGACATATACAACGCTCACACATCTTTTATATATGGATGATATAAAATTATATAGTAATACAATACAATCTCTACATCATCTAGCAGACATTACACAAATATTTTCAAATGATATTCGTATGGAATTTGGGATTGATAAATGTAAAACTCTGACCATCAATAGAGGTAACATAGAACAGAAAACCTATACACTTACAACGGGAGAAAATATTGAACCCATGGACCAAAGCAGCACTTATAAATATCTAGGATTCCAACAATCACATCATATACATGAAAAAGATACTAAAAATCATCTTACCAAGAAATTTAAATACAGAATTAATTTAGCGCTAAGATCAAAACTCTACTCCCAACATTTAATAAAAGCCATCAATACATTTGCTATCCCTATATTAACATACTCATTTGGAATTATTAGGTGGACCCAAACTGAATTAAAGAATTTACAACGTGTTATTAACACATCAATGACTGCTCACAGAAAACACCACCCCAGATCTAGCGTACACAGACTTACTCTACCCCGGGAAGATGGAGGAAGAGGCATCATTGATATAACAAACCTACACAACAGAAAAGTCACAGTCACAAAAACATTTATCTTCGAGAAAGCAAAATATTCAATCCTACATCAAACAATATTCCTTGCTGACAAACAGTTCACACCCCTTAATCTACATGATACAAACACTCAACCAAACGAAAACCTAATCATTAAATCAGACAAAATGCTAGCATGGGCACAAAAATTGCTACACGATAGGCATTATCAGGATGTACATCAACCACACATCGATACAAGTCTCAAATAATTGGTTGCAACAAGGAGATTTGTTTCCGGAAACCGAAGCATTCATGTCTGCAATACAAGATCAAGTAATAAATACTCGTAACTATGAAAAAAATATTATACATAGACCAAATCTTAGAACAGATAAATGTAGACGATGTCATACTGCTTCAGAAACTACACAGCATATAACTGGAGCATGTATGGCTATAGCACAGACGGATTAAAGGCACCGACGTGACCAGGCAGCTGCCATAATCTATCAAAACCTAGCATTCAAACATTCACTCATCACTCAGAAAACAGTATACTACAAATACATTCCATAAACAATATTAGAATCTTCACAATACAAACTATCTTGAGATCGAACTATAATAATAGACAAAACTATACACAACAATAGACATCATACTCTACAATAATGTCAGTAAATTAGTATATCTCATTGATATCGCTATACCAACACGCGCAACCTTACATCTACATATACTGAAAAATTAGCAAAATACACGGACCTAACAATAGAAATTAAAACCCAATGGAAAGTTAACATAGTCCGTACAGTCCCTATCGTAGTATTTTCTACAGTAGTCATACCTCACACATTACACACCAGTTTGACTACACTTAATATGCATCCATCTACATACATGCTCCTACAATAAGCAGTCATTTTAAACACTTGTAGGTTAGTGCGCAAATTCCTATCACTCACATAAATAACAGATTTTCACCTCATAGGAACTTGGCTTCGGCCCGTCTCTATGAGTAAACCTCTCTTTTTAACAGAGACAGAGATAGAAAAATCGAAAAATAATAATAAAACTGTCGCTTATACAACTGTAAGTGCTAAACATTTTTTTTAAGTACAAAAGTATGACATGAGTGTGTACGGTGACTGCTACGCTGTACAGATCGTCATATTTTGAAGAAAATAGGAAATGTATTCAGACGGGCTAGTCAAAATCGTGACAACTTATTTTACGTAAAAATACATGAAACCACAAAAAAGGGTCGGAGGCAACGGAACGGCAAAACGACACGCAACCGACGGTTCCGAGACGCGACCGATAATTTCCCCGCGGTACCAATGTCGTATTCTGACGATTTTGAAGGCCTCACTCGCTATAAAATCACTATTTAAGGAAACTTACGTTTTTACATTCTAGTTCGCGAGGGAGGAGCAAGTTTCATGAATAATTTTAAAGGTGGAAGAACTATAGTTCGAATGAAGAGGTACCATCGCCGCCCTCATAATCCGCCAAAGCATTACTTGTGTTTTGGTTGGCGAGGTGCGGTTGCCGGCTACACTTTGAAGCGACACGACCGTCTTGGAACTCAGGAGTAGCAACGTATGTACGTTCAAGCTTAGATAGGATTTCAGTCGTGTTTGTGGTTGTCTATGGGATGTAAATACTTAATATAAGGTGGTTTGCATGCTCGTTTCCTAGTCTTCTCACATAAAAAAAATCTTGACGACAATTTGTAAAATGCTTCAGAGGCGTGTATTATGAAGCTTTGCAGATGTCAACAGCAGTTCTGTGAGTAGGATGGACAGCGGTGGCGGCGCTTTACAAACGTACGTAGGTGGCCTCCGACGTGTATCCCACCCACGGGACCGCAGCTAACGGTCACGAGGCTTCATGATATATGTACTTCTCTGAAGTATTTTACGAGTAATTATCTGGAAAGGAATTGATCATTAAAATATTTTGGTAAGTCTCGGTCAATTCAGGATATCAGTCTGTCCTGACGTTGTCTATATATAGACCGACCATGAGGCATACCGTAAAAATTAAAAAAAGAGCCTTCTTTGCTCTTATATAAAACAGCCGCGGTAGCCTCTATGGAACGAAGTAATTAACACTTCCTTTAGCGTACATACATAACTTCTGTGTATTACGTGGCGCAACGCGCTTGCGGCTTGTACGTACAAATCTGTATGGATTACGAGTACACAAGTGTTGTATTTACGTAGGGGCTACAAGATTGCGGGCGATAACAACGTGAATTCATAGATGTTAGACAGATACAAAAAAATACAACAATTTTGTGAATTGTTGGCACATCTCCTGTCTAGAGAAAACAGTTCAGTTCCGTTTAGTTCTGCCTCCTGCAACACTGACTCGATGTAACTTATGAGCGTCGCAATCAAAGTGTTAACTGTACTATAAACTTAACTATAAACGTATAAAATTAACTTCGTCGGAGACTTTCAAACTTGCAAGAAAACCTTTGGCACACAATTTCTACAACTGAAACCTGAGAGGTAACAGCCCTTTCTATTAAGCTAGTAACGACAAAGTTTGTAACCGACGCATTGACGCGCGTCATCTATCCGAGACCCGACGACACTCTCAAACAGTTTAAGTAAGACGTACGAGTGGCATAAACGTATAATATAACTTACTAGTTTTTACACGCGCCTTCGCTCGCGTTGAAGCCCTTGAATAAATATCAAAGATCATTGCAGTGAGTAATAACTAAAACAATAAACTTGTACCTAATCTCGAAAATTGAATTAGGATTATAAATGACAGAAAAAAATAACATGAAATATTGAAAAATTTAAAACAGTCAAAGCTATATTCAATAAGATATTAATTTCAAGGCTTTGTAGTTGCTACATTTTGTCTGCCAATTTTTTCTTAATATATATATTTTGAATAAAAAAAGTATCCTATGTCCTTTTTAATACCTCTAACAATACGTGTATAAAGTTTCATGATAATCGGTTGAGTTGTTTTGGCTTGAAAGCGTAACAAACAAACATACTACTATTACTACTCAGATTTATAATATTAGTACGGAAGTTGGGGTAATGTAAGAGTTTTTTAAGTGAAACATCAAATTTTTTTATCATATGAAAGTAGCAAACTAGCACGTAGTCTACCTGATGGAAAGTTGAGTTCTGTTCAAGGATATGTACAATTAACTCTAGATAAAACAGGAATCTCATATGAAGTCAATAACAGATGCGTTGCTACTCCCAATAAGAAGTTAAATGTATACTGCCTTACAGACATTAAAATCAAACAGAATTTAAGGCCTGTTTGAAGTCGTCCGTAGATGTAGTACTACTCTTGAAGACTAAGATAGTCCTCAAGCTTAGATAGTTTTGTTTGTAAGCATACCTGGCTGTGTAGAACTACACATTTGTAAACTTTTTTTATATTTTATTTTTCTATATTTTTAAATTGTATTATTTTTTTATTCCGAAAGAGTAAGAATCGAGCATGTAGGCCACCTGTTGTTAAGTGGTCACTGTAGCCCATAGACTCCAATCTCAAATAGAACAGAAATTCTATTTAAGGGTGGACGCGGATGCGTTCCTACTATTGAGGACTAAGATGTTCGACTCCAATAATGTTAACTGAAACACAATTCATGAAGAACATGTTGCTTTACGGCGGCCCTCATCTTGCGCGAGCTGATGCAACGTGCGAATGGCTATGTACGGCGCACTGCGCAATCCGTAGGTATTGGTTT
>DWON01002818.1:0-19572 GCA_018251015.1 Phocides pigmalion okeechobee
ATATATATTTTTTATCATAAACGAGTAAGAAACGGGCATGCAGGCCACCTGATGTTAAGTGGTCACTACAGCTCACGGACAACTTCGTCCAACCACAAATAGAAGAGAAGTTTTCTTCAAGGATGGACACGGATGCGTTCCTAATCTCCAACCTCGGCAACCACACCTCCCCGACCGAAACACAAGACATAAAGAACATGTTGCTTCACAGCGGGTTATGAGGGTGGCGTTGGTACCGCTCCGGGCGAGCTCTAACGGCTCCACCACCTTTAAAATATATTAGACACACATATATGCACAAATACATACTGTTTTGTTTGATTACGTTCATACTGTTAATGTCAAACAGTTGTCAACAATCGCATTGAAGAGAGTCGCAAAATAATTTTAAAATGTCAGATTAACTGGATGAGTTTCCCGTTGTGAGTTTATATTATTATAATGCACCATTTTCAATAAATATTGGATGGAGTCACAATAGTTTTATTTTAATGCCTAAAAATAATATGTTAACGAAATACACTCGAATTATAATTAAAGTTTTTATTACCTATTGTATATTTACAAGCTTTAATAATTTTTTCTATGTATTGTTTGATGTATTCATAATACACGCTCTCAGGATTGTCGCGTAATAATATAATTGTATCTTTGATGAGCTGAGCTTTGATTTTTTTTCATGTGAGAAGAGTAGCAAACGAGCATGCAAACCACTTGATGTTAAGTAGTCGCAGTCCATAGACATCCACGTACAACCACATACACGACCGAAATGCTATTTGAGCTCGAACGTAGATACGTTGCTACTCCTGAGGACTAAAATGGTCGCCCTGCTTCAAAGTGTAACGGACAATCGCACCTCTCCAACCGAAACACAAGTAATGCTTTACGACGGATTACGAGAGCGGCGGAGGTACTTCGCCAGTCGAATTATAGTTCTCCCACCTTTAAAACGACGCACACACTCCCACCTTTAAGACATTGGTAAAACGTAACATCATGACGTAACATTGGTGGCTACAGAGAACTGAACACCGAACCTGTTAGTGTAAATACGCAAATTCGATATAAATAGTACTTACATAGACATCAAAATACGGAAGAATTTAAACTTGTCTAAAATAGCATTTATCGAAGATAAATATAGTGAGTTTGTAGATCGACACTCTGATTATTTGACCATTTAAACGGATTTATAAGGTCAATTGTCCATAAATTATAAGAATTAATAGCTTTGATCTATCATTTAAGTAAAATGAACTTATTACGAAGTGATATCAACGTAAATTTAATGTTACTCTGTTTTGAAACACCTTTTCTGATAAATAAATTATTAATGGGTTTATTTATATTTAAAGAAGAATGACCTATTTGTGTTTTGTCTGATATATATTTAGTAATACCTATTAAATTACTGTTAAGCACCAATGTGGTACATCACTGGTTTGCAATTCAGAAGGTTCGAAGTTTGATTACCGGACGTATATAAGGACGGATATAAGAAATGTATTTAAATTTCTTTCTAGAGTCTCGGACAAATTGTTAGCATAAATGTCATTTATCGCATGTTTGTTTATATCAATAGAAAAGAGCTTTATTTTTACGAATTGTTTGTAATTAACCTTCAAGGCAAGGAAACTATCATCTATATACATATGATACATACATAGTAACATGACTGATTGATCTAGATCAACGCACAGTCGAAATTACGGGATCTTAAATCCTGAAAATTTCCTGATAGGTTATATGGCATATATATATATATATCTTATCCGTTATATAAATCTTATCTGTTACATTTGAAGTACCAGGCACAGTACAGTACGTTTGTGGTCTAATTCTAATGAAAATATTTTTGAACAAATAGTAAGGGCGTACATTATGTAAACGAATACGACAATCAAGTGTTAATTGTAAGGGTAGGGTAATGTTTGGTAACATCTGCGACATCCATTCAACTTTTTGTTTATGTGAAAAGCAAACATTTGTTAAGTTTGTTTTTATGTATCGCGCGTGCTTATCAAGTTTGTAATACTTAGACAGGTTGAGCCCGTGTAAATCGATTAGAAACGCGAGTTACACAATTATCCTACTAGCTTTAAGGTGTTTTTACAATGTCGACATCGCGTTGGAAAGTCTGTCCGGCTGAAGTATATCGGTCCAGTGCCGGTTAGTGTAAATCACTTCTTAGCTGGCCATAGCTTAAGACATAAAGGGTTTTGAGTTCGATTCCTGACGAGACTGACATTTATATGGTAAAATTAGATGTAGGTATTTTTGTATTTGTTTCCTTGTGAGTCCATGTTACCCATGTTACCGTTACCCATGGTACAGGAAATTCTATTTTACGGCTATGTTTTAACAGCGATGAACATTTAAACACTACAAACATAATTAAATTTTTACCAACTATTAACAAGAATACGGCCTTTAATTCAAGATAAATTGTAACAAATACAAGAACTATAAGAAATAATATAGTAAACACATTATATTTAATATTTAAATAACTGCCCTATTTTATCTTGTTCACACTGTTTATTAGCAAAATTTGTTAGATTTTTTTCGGAAATTACATCACTTTTTGCAAACATTACTTTTTCAATGTTAATTAGTAGATTGTAAAAGTTTTTGGTCTTACTCAAGCACCAGATAATCACTTTTTTATAAACTTGATAACGAAAGTCTGGCTACATGCGGCGCTGACGCTGGCCTGACTACTTTGCCAAATTGTCTTCTTATTGGACTGAGTGTAATCTCTACGGTTTCAGAGTATATTTTTAAAGGGGAATATCGAAGTTTTAAAATTTCATTCCGTAAAGAAACAACTATAGTAGAAAATAACGGATGAAGTATAAAAGACTTATTTTTAAACCGTATTAATATGACACAATATAAAGAGACCAGGAGTCCAATGGATCCAATACCCACAGATCATTAAATATTAAACAACATTTAATAGAAATCCCTTATTATAAACGGTACTATGAAATACTTTGTCGCATCGTGCTATTTACACTGTTGCTGCGTGGGTCCTTTGTACTACTGATTCTGTAATCTGTGCTAGAAATATCTGTCTTCAAACTGACAGCAATCTTGCTACGCCAATTTCACAAGCATTTTACTATGACACAGAAATGTGAAATTTGAGCTTTACTTGTAAATGAGCCATAGCAATAATTCCAATTTAGTTAATCATAGTTCCAACACATATATTCTTCTGCAGTTCAAATTTATTTAGAGTTAACTTTGTAAGAATATCATGCATGGGATACGGACATGAGATAAGGAGGAGGATGCCTGATGCAACTTCAAACAGGAATTAATTGTATCTAAGGTCGTAAGCATTGCTGCTCTTGAGAAAGAAAATAAATAGTCTTCTTTTAAGCCGGCATGCGTCCAAAACATTGTTTTGCGACAGATTATGAAACCGGTTCCTTCCTTCCCGGTCGAACTACAGTTCTTATTAACATAATAAACATGAATAGTAGCAATTATCATTGGACATAAAGAAATAAGATAGTCGACGTGGCAGAGTAAGCTCAAACGTTGCCTTACAGCGATTGAGGGTGGGCTCTACAAACTAGTGTAATACCCATAAATAAGTCGCAGTTTTCATTTAACAGAAGGACTCAGCATGTGAGCTTGTTATTGTTTTATCTTTAGCAAAAAAGACTTATAATATTAGTGCGTAAAATACCTAGCGTCCGTCAACACTTGCGTAGATACTATTAATAGCTCCCTCATGAATTATTGTTAACAACTTCTATTACGCATTTTAACACCTGTCAAATTAAAAGGGTTTCTATTTGCGCAGATATAAATATGTCTACAGTTGATATTGAATGTTTGCGTTGTTTGAATTTAAATGGTTCTGTCATTGTCCTCAAATTTACCCTTTGTTTTTAAAGGGAGCAAAGCAAATATAAGTTAGTTACATTTCACGTTATATTGATGTCAGGTGCAGCGATGACTTTACAGATCTCATGTAGAATATTACGGATGGTGTCTAAATAAAGAAAATATATTTATGTTCTCGATCTGATTGTTTGCGTTGTTGTCTTTGACACACAAACAGAAAATCCTAATGTTAGATTGTGAGTTTCGAACCGGTAATTAATTTTAATTCATTCATGGTTAACCGTCGTAGAATAGTCTACACAAAAATATAAGTATAGGACTTACCTTGTAAGCTTTTTAAGACACAAATTATAATAGAAGAATAATAACGATTTCTTGGCTTTGAAACCTTAGTTCCGTGGGATACAAGTGTTAAAAATCTTCAGACAATTACTTCCACGTTTGATCACTTAACCATTCATTTGATCGCTGCTGGTGACCATATGACTGGTTTATATCTTGTGCAGATAATTTCGATAGCTATTGAGCGCGGGGACGCAGTTAGCGTTCTCGGCACCATTCCCCATGGGCACGTACACCTTTTAGAGTTTCTAGATAAAGTTGGTTTTCAGGTATTTCATGTTGTATTCAGGTAAAGTCATTATGAAAATTATTTTTTATATATAGATGAAAATAATCAACAAAATTTAATCAGAATCAAGGTACAAAACAAGACAAACGTGTGCCAGCATTTAAGGAAAATGTCTATCAATTAGGTTATAAACTTTTAACTCGTTTTTGTACCCGATAAATGGATTCTCCTTTGATTAAGTTTTAGGTAATAAAATAGGTAAATAAAAATATATGCAAAGAACACCGCAACAGCTTGAAGCACGAAGTTCTCCCACCTTTAGTTACTTACGTTAGTTAATATAATATTCAAATTCAAAATAATTAAAAACATAAGAATCTTAGTAACCAACTGCCTCTTCAATAATTTTTTGTCATTTCACTTATCATTGACTTTCGGTCTTTCAATCTTTGCGAAACACCTTTTCCGAGACAACTAAATCAAAACATCTGTTTTACATGCACCTGCCACTTTCATTAAAGTATAGAGCGTTTTTTGCATTTTACGATAGCGCAAAATGTATTCAATTTTCAATCTTATGTCCTTAGTAAAAAAGCCTTTGAAACATGCCTACTTCTATAGAAATACTAATTATAGCATTGTATAAGTATATGAAACTTTCTTAGCGTTATCGTATGATCGTGATTGCAGCGCTGTTGTAACGTATCAAGCCTATAATTTTGACAACTTTATTGCCATATCTATTGCACTAATCAATTTCTTCGACAAATTGCCTTTTCTTCTTCGGTTACGACAAAATTGCGTTTAGATTTTAAATATGTTAATAGATCGTAACAGAGAGATATGTCGAGTGATCGATCAATCTTGTCGTTGAATGGTCAATTTCTTCTAATGGTTTATTTTGTCTATACCTGCTATGAATCTATAAGATATGAAGTTCCGATATGAACTATACGATACGATATTTCATAATACATATAAGTACATATAGTATCGTTGATTAAATTAAGTATGTTGTTTTATGGTTACAGAATAGCAAACGAGAATACATACCACCCGATAAGTGACTAATGGCGCCCATAGACGTCTGTTATCAATTCCATGTACAATAGTAACCACATCCGAAGTTGAGGAGTAGCAATCCATGCAGAGGACTAAGATTACCTTACTTTTTCTTACAATCCTTTGTTTATATAGGGCTACCATACCTCTCCTAGCAAAAAGCAGAATTACATCAGACTTGTAGTGGGAATTCGGCGGAAACATCGTTGTATCGAATTGCTCGATCCATTAGGATTGTAAAAACAACAACAATATTAAGAGAAAGAGCGAGAGCAAGAGCAAAAGCATCAACAACAGCAACTACAACAAAAATCTATTCTTATTTATTCTATTGTCCATTAGGTGACGATATTACTTTAAAAATACTTTTAAATGCTACTTTACCGGCTATTGATAAATATTATATTTAAAAAATCCCTGTTTCACACAATATGATTATAAGATATACAAAATTACATTTTACATGACACCTACTAAAAACGCTGAATAACTTATTTATTTTTTATGTGCCTGACTATGTAAAATTTTCTTTGTAAACAGGATTTTGCGAATTAAAATTTATTTTTTAAACTTTACATAGTTTAAAGGTATATATACAATTAAATAAATGTATATAAGTATATATACATTTAAATACAGATCCTATATATACATTCGTAGTCCCCATAGCACATGGACATTTATCAACGTAACACAAAATAATTAGTTGTGGATTGAAAGTGCCATTGTTTACGCCTTTTGGGAGCTTAAAAGTGCGCGTTGAATACCTTTTGGCAGAGTAAGGTTGCATTAATTGGTTTATATTTCACAGGTCTTATTAAACTCAAAAACCTGTTTTAGCCAAAACGTGCGAAACTCATTACGGACATTGCCACAACTTTTCAAATTTTAACCTTTTATTACGTACAACATTTTTTATATGGGTATTGTGGGGAAAAGACATACTAAATAAAATAGATAAGTTTTATTTAAGCTATATTTAAAATGTGTAGGTAATTGACAGGCACAAATAATTATAAATAAATATAATTTTTTGAATGCAAAATGAATCAGTTAGTTAGAAATATATAAATCAATACATTTTCAGTGATATCATAATTTAGTTGGCTGAGATAGTTTAAATGATAATGAAATTACTTCGTAAAGTATTAGTAGATTAAACATATTATGTATACGAAGCATGACAATAATAATAATAATATTTATTTGCATAAAACACACTGCATACAAAATATTAGTTATCACAAAAATATACATATAGTCGAGCGTGTTTTACCGATCTAGGCGGTGGGCAAATTTGTCAGTTTCAAGTTAAAGTCTTCGTGTCTTAATTACATATAATTCTAAATACAATTGAGTCAAGTTTTAAATAATTATATTTATATTAAATTGAAATTTTACAATAATGTCCAAATAATAATGAGATTAAAGCTATTAAAAAATTGCCACCAATATCTCGCTAAAGTACAAAGAATTTTATAAGTTAGTTAATTAAATGTCAACAGAATAGCATAAGTAATCTAATGGCCTTTTGTTTTTAATATAAACCACTAGTAATAATAACAACTAAATTAAGCTGTCAAATTGGTTTCCGTGAAAGAAAATAAGGCCAGGCTGCTGCCAAAGCACAATATAATATATGTATGTGTTGTTTAGCTTACAGTTATGCAAGAGGGCGTTGAAATTTGAGGAGTAACAAAACGACTGTTCCGAGAAACGTGCCTCTTAGAAAAACATTCCACGTTTTATCGATTCGAACTCGATATGGGAACATAGCTGGGATTCAAAGCATAGCTATGGTTTGATGAAATGGGGCAGTATTAATTATAATGGCTGCAATTTGGCGTATATTTTCTTTGTTTGCGTCTTGATTTTTTATAATACAAGTTTATATTAAAACCAATACAGACAAGAAATATAGTCTTAGATACAAGCCTGCTATGAACATTATTTATTAAACTACAAATCTTAGTATTTCTTTAAAGACGGATTTCTTAATTATTATAATTATCAGTTATATATAAAGGTTCAGGAATTCTGTATACAAAATCTTTACTAGATTAAATCACTAGCTTTGCGTTACACAAAGGCAAAACAAAGAAACATTTCATTTCTATATAATATGAATACCAGTGTTGTTAGTGGTCAAAGAGAGATCTACTCTGTGAAGTCTCAAAATTTTCCTAACTTATTAATCTCTTACTTTTTGGTCTATCATAGTCCTAACGGGTAGCAATTCAACTGTGATCGATTTCAAATGGGATTCCTGTTCTATATGGAGTTGCTAACAGATGTCTCTATCGTTTACTATCTGAATTTAGTGAATAAGCTTAATCAGATTCTTACTTTCGTAATAAGGAAAACACTTCTCAGCTGTGTTCATGTACAAAGCAACAAAATGTACCTACATTCAGAATGTAGTGAACGCTTGGCGACTGTCCAGACAATTTAAATAGCAATTTCTACAAAATTTAAATGCACTTTCAACGATATTTGCATTTAATCAATAAAACAAACATAAATGCTTACACATTAAATATTTTTTTACATGTAAAAACAATGAAGCAGTAAAATAGAGATCCTATAAGAAAAGGGTACAATTAGTAGAAGCTTGGCTAGGACCCATTCTACAACCCACTATTGGACATGGTCCTCTATCCACAACTGGGGAGTTTCTTGAGTATCCTTCAATGCAGAGTGGTTTAAACACAATCAATCAAAGGTTGGTGGTCAATCCGTCCCTTCGATTTAAAACTATCTATACAGAGGCCCTATAAAAGTCTACCTACTACCAATAGAAAATAGAACCGACTACTTAACATGTCCTCAAAAGCACGGTTAAATATATGAAGTATGTCACAAACATCCAACCCCCGACCCTCGACGCAGTCAGATCACACAAATGAGATTCAAAGTAATCTACTAGATTGCACAGATTAAAACAAATATCTTTTTAATGGTTAAAATAAAGCATTAAAAAAACTACTCATGTTGTCTACTCATTAAGTAAATTATTTATCTGATAGATTATCTCTACCTTTGTATAACCTTTAAACTGTGGAATGTATCGTTCCCATTAAAATATAAATAAAACAAAAATGTTCTCGTGTCACCAGTTTTCGCACAAAATAGTAAACAAGAAGACTACGTCGGCCCAAACAAGTTAAACGGGTTTCTGGTATTTTCAAAGTGTCTTTTTATAAGGTTTCGAATTTCTTTCAATGCACAAACAACACAATAAAAGGGGATGTATGCAAGCTACCGTGATAATAGCATCGAGCTAACGTAGTACAAGCGCACAAAGGAATAACGCGGTCGCGAGGAAAAGCTTGTTACGTTGTGAATCGAGCAGTGACGGACACGTGGAAATAGTGTATGAAAAATATACAGAATCAAATGGAGAATTTGGAAAATTCGCAGCTGTTCCGAATACGGCAGGCTCGAGCGGCCATTATTCCACACCATAAATAATCCACTACACTACACAAAAACGACTAACCCTTCATTGCCTCTTCCTTTTACGATTCGGCGAAAAGAAATAAAATATGTGCGAGCCAAAACAAAGGCCATAAAACCGAAATGACAGGGCCACACGCTTTTCACGGAGATGAGAAGCAAAAAAATGCAAACTATAATTTCGCATTATGTAACAGTCGGAAGGAGTCGCCTGACGGGATTCGAATGCAGCCAGCGTGGTTTAAAAATAACCCAAGGTTAGCCCGCCGGTAGATCGACGAGGGTCCCTTTGTGAGATCAAGGTCTACCGGTTTCACAGGATGCCTATAGCCACCATAATAATATATTCGTGTTGTTACTTGATGCTTAAACGGGTACCGGTCAGAGAAATTATATTGGAATGGAAAGTAGCCGCTTGTCGCCTCTGTAATTATAGGAATTTTGTAACGATACCTCGTTCATTTGTTGCCTATTAATTTTTGCATACTAATGAATTAGGTAGTTTGCGTAGCGGCGTTTAAATATAAACAACGGCCGAGAGAGAATATAAAATTAATGTTGACACTAATGTCACTGAGAAATAAATTATAACTATCTTTGATTTCTGCTTCGAAATAGATTACATATTAAAATGCAAATGTAAATCTAGCCTATTACATAATCAATCGAATACAGTTCATTGAAGTATTTGATGTCAATTTGTTCATTGTATAAAACTTTTAAAGTAACTTTTAAATGTTTAGTAAATAATTAAATAATGCAAAAAATCTAAAAAAATCTTTATAACCTTATTCTCTTTGTTTTATTTCTACAAAACACAGTTAGTGATAGAAAGATCGCACAAAATGGAAAAAATACAAATGGCCTGGAAAACATTGACATACTTACGATATCCAGTTGCCTAATATTGTTAAGTATTACACATAATAATAACACTTACTTCATATAGGAACTCATATTATCTGCACCAATCTATGCACCAAACAATCTATTTAACTACATACTTACTTATTTATTTTAATTATCTATGCGTATATTATATTTTTAGAATAATATATATTTTTTCTACTTAGCTTTATCTAAATGTCCAACCAACTTTTTGTTAATATATTACATAAAACCAGTGGATTATATTATCTATGCGTACAATAGCATTTAATCATCAGTTGAATGACAATTAATAAGAACGATATTTTTTATGATTATTCATGATTCCTTGTATCGTTGATGCTATGAACACGTACAAGAGAATTACACAAGCCTTCGCCTAGCTCCAAAAGACTGATTCGAAAAACAAAAATCTACATTAATTATTTAATTTAGATTCACGAATCTCGAAACAGTAATAAATTAATTATTTAATTTTTTCTTTCCTTCTTGACTTCTTCCTAGCTAAGAATTGAACCAGGAACCCGCTGAGTATCTGCTTATGAATTCGTATTATTACTTCGCGCCACGCGGATCGACAATAACAAATTTTCTGCATTAGAACGTTCCTTCAAATTCCTTATCTTAAGAACTGTATGACAATAAATTATCAATATCCATCAAGGAAATAGGAAATACAATAGGTAAAAAAAACATTAGGATATCGAACACAAACAACATTCTCGCAGAATGCGCAATTAAAACTAGTCTACTACGCGCTTGCGTGCAATTCAAAAATAAAAAAGCTCGCTAGCGGGTGACGGACCACGCACAATGTCGGGTTCTGTAGTCCGAGTAACATAACTGAAATATATACCGTTCCTCAAAAACGACTTAACATACTATTTCTAAAAATTTTGTTGTTCAAGTCCTGCCGGATTATTTGTTTTTCCAACTCGTTATTGAAAAGAAGGAAGCGCTGGGGGAGACAAAATTATGATGACTACAGGAGCAAATATATCTCAAAGTATGGATTCTCTGAAACTATAGACTTCAATAAAAAGTAATAAGAAATCGTGTTCATTTTTGAAAGCCTGTACTATAAAACCACAAGTGCCTGTGGCATCACTTAGCGGCGTCCATAATACATCCAGCTTTTAAATTATGTAGTGCTAATAGTCTACTAATAAAATGGCTTTAACGTACTGACAATCATTCAGAGTAAATAAACTGGCAGACAGAAGGACTAACAGACAAAACCTATAAGGATAAACGAATAATCGTACCGATGTGTATCAGATAGACAACACGGAAGACAAATAGACGGACTCGACAAATTTATATCAGCTCCATTTAAGCTATTTAGCAACGGGACCCTAAAAACGAAAAAAACCGCACAAGCAAGCAACCTTGAACAACCCTAAGCAGGTGTACGCTCGGATGCACCTGCTAACATTATGCAGTGACCTATAAAAGTAATAATTAAACAATTTATTCCTCAATTATTCCTTAGATGTGGGTCAAGCGACAGGGGCTTTTAAGGGTCCGTAATGGAACTACGTGGGAAGCTTTTGTTTTAAAAGTTTCACGAAGCTCGATATTCCTTTAAGTAATCTAGTTTTACACTAGTTGCTTTTTTTGTGAAGTATGTATGTGCTGCGTTCTTAAAATGTAGTACGTTTTGGTAGAATTCAAAACTTGTAATTACTTAATTTTCTAATTCCTATGAGATATTTTTCTTTATTTAAGTAGTCTTGTCCGGCATCATTAAGGTATATTTATTCTTTCTTTCAACCTCGTAGAACCCCAAGTTTATCTACAAAAATTAAGAAGTCGATTTAGCGAGACAGTGTCAAAACTAACAAATTATGTATAAAACATACGCTTCGTATTCTGTTACTAATTGAATGTGGAAAGGAAAATATACAAATACGTTCGATACGGTAATTAAACATATGTTAAACATGACCTTACCCCCATCTATTTAAACTATAATGTTTCAAACCGTCTTCTTTGTTATAGTCTGCATTGTTATTTAAAAGTTCAAAAGACTGTATATTCCTCGGTATTAGAAGAAAAAAGACCGATAGTTCAATTAAATGACAATTTAATATGGGCTATATTTTATCCAATTGGGTTCCAAAATACGAAACATCGAAATAAAATAACTCTGTTTTGTCGAGATATTAGAAAAATTCCTAGAGTTGCGAATTCAAGATTGTCCAACATTAAATATTGTACATGAAATATAAATATGTATTTAATATAAAATATACCTAGCACTTGTGAGCAAAGCAAATGAATCTCTTTTTATTACAATGTAATGGCCGTAATATATATTATTCTCAGTTTATTTAAAAGAAATATGTCATATGATGTTTAAAATGTATGCGGTATATACACATTTGTTTAAAGTATACTGATTTTACGATAATCTTATCTACTACTATCGACTTATTTGGAATCTAGTAGAGTATTATCAATACTACAAATCATCTCGAACAAGGACATACATGGCATCACTACCAGCTTTACCAAAACACGGACTATATTAAATTACGCAGTATTATTTTGTATGTTTTGCAGTAATATGTACTCAGATAGAGATATGGCTCTGGAGCAGGACCTCTCGTGTTACGAACGTGTTGTAGAAAACAAACGAGCTCTTTGTTTTTTATGGTATGCTCTATTTCAAGAGCATTGAGATTAATCGTACAGATGAATAGTCTTATTGTAAACATCACATTTATTACGTGAAGTATCAAGTATCTTATCATATCTTCGTTGTTTGTCAAATTTATTGGATGGACCATAATATAAACGTGGATATGAGCTTGCTAAAGAGTAAAGAAAGTTACATTTGAAATAAGGCTAGTGGGTCAAACTACAATTTGACTGGAGGTACCATTCCTCGTAATCCGCCATGAAGCACTTCTTTTGTTTCATTTGGAGAGATGCGGATGCTAAAACGAGCAATCATATTGGCCCTCAGGAGAAGCAACTTATGACGTTAAATTGGACATCTGTCCTGTTGAAGTTGGATGTCCATGATGGCCTGCCTTTTTATTTACTTATCTTATTCTTCTCTCATAAAATAAATACTTAGGCAGAACTTTCTGACTTGCATCTCCAATGACTTCTACTGTATAACAAAAGTGTAGAGCAGTTGTGTTCTGACTTTAAACAAGTCGTAAGGGAACATTGGACTATCACTATTTTGAGACGCTGAATCGTAGTCCTCAGAAATGACAACTCGTATTCAATTGACTTCAAGTATCGCTCCTATTCTTCAGGGAGTTGTATACATTGGTTCACAGGCGGGCGATTACTTAAGATCAGATGAATTACATGTTTCTGTAACGCTTCTGTATTCAATTCTTCTGTACCAGTAAAAAGTTCTTTCAAGTATTATGAGCTTGTTATTCCAATAGCTAATATAGCCTAGCTTGTATTAGTATTAATATATAATTATAGCGATTACCTAGCATGGACACGGACTCCCTTTAGATTGTTTAGGTTAAGCTTTAATTATAATTATAATTAGTTTGAATATTTTCATCATCGTAAATATACGTGAATAAAATTTGTGTACATTAATAAGACATAATCTTGCGAGGAGAATATCAAACAACGTCTATATATTAATGCTAAATATTCAAGCATAAGGTATTAAAATGCATATTCACCTATGATGACTGGCAGTGCATTCAACTTTACCACAATGGCGTGCTTTTGCCATCATTTTAAGGGACCATATTGGCACAACTGCAACGCATATAATACATTCCTGGCACATTGGTAAAGCGTATTGTAGAAATATTCCGTAGTAAGAGTACAGAACCACTCATTATGTGCAAACGACGTTAAGTACTGACCACTAACAAGTAACTATGCAATATTTATTCGCCAGCCGCATCCGCTAAAGAGGCCTTATGTTCAACTTTGCGAGTCATGACGTTTTTGCTTCCATAGCTCAAAGGGTTTATGTCGTAATTATTGCTAAGATGTTGCTATTAACGACATGAGATAATTTTACTTACTAGCAACAGTAAATAAGTACTTATGTCAAAATTTTCCTCGTGTAAATACATGTTTATAACAGCAAGAGCGTCACAATGCACCCAAGATTTACACTAGGTTATCTTTTTATGTTTTCGTAAAACGTAAAAATATGTTTTTTTTATTATATTTTATGATTTAACTAATGAAGTGTGGCATAGTGACTTTAAGGTAAATAACTAATCTATACAAAGATTATATTTATATACCAATTGAATTGCAGGTAACAAAATAAAAAATATGGTCTTATCAAAACAAATCATTATGAATATAGGAAACAGGACAAAGTTCTATATATCACAAAAAAGAAAACAAAGAAAAATAAAGGTACAAGTTGAAAAACATCAAAACTATTCCTCAATATCATACGGGTTAATAAATTAGTTATAATTAGGAACATTTCATAGGATTTCAGGTTACGTTCATAAGATATTTACATATACAATTATTATAGTAAATGGACCGTTAAAGACCCGACTCACTCGATAATCCAACAAAGAGGAACAAAATTCTATGAAAGTTTTATCACAACTCCGTATTCTCGAACATTACATGCTTTCATTTATTGGTATTCAATGGCTATTCAGAGGTCACACAGATGTGCGGACTACAGACAAAAGCCTCACAATAATACTGAGTCTTGAAAGAGTTGAGACGCAATTCCTTCACAAACTTATCGATTCCGGCCGCATTCTGTCCGGCTACACCTTAGCGCTCGGTAATACAGTTTTGGGGGATCGGAATAAATATTATCGGGACGTAACGTCGGATTTGTTGTGATATAATTATTCCGCTGGCTCTTTGGAGTTCCGTAGCCAGATTGTTAAAACGTAACTTATATAACTTCCTCATATACGCCTTTTCGGCTGTTCGCTTATCCGTCTGTGCATCTGTTTATACATGCAATCCATATATGTAAGAAAAATATGAAAAAGTCCAATGCCACGTGCATTGAATTGCATGTAAAGTATCCATTATGTAGGTCTTTAAAAATGATCGCGAAGTTCCTTATTTCGTTCGCGTTTACAAGGTTGTGAGATAAATATTTTAAACTCGTCACAATTATTTACTTTTAACTTCAGTAGAACTTAAAAAAGATTTTTAACGAACATTAATTTGAACATGAAATTTAGTGTAGTTACGAGATATGGGATGTTTCAGGCTACTTTATTTCGACTACAGAACCATTACATACGTGGTCCCATACGCACTTGACAGCTTCTTTCGATACACGTGTTGAGCTCCCCTCGTAATGAAATGCAACTATCACCTGGCAGTGAGGCACGCAAGGAACAAAATTGGGTCACACGTTGTGCTATTATAGTTTCTTTATGTCGTATTCACTAGTCCACGGAGGGACGGCACTCGGGCCCTCCAGCCTTGAACCGGTTCTTAAGGTGTAGTCGTGTAGGCCATTTTGTTATGGGCCTTTCATGCACACCCTACATAACACACGTGCGCATTTTGAACAACGCATTCGATTCACGTGAATGGCGAGCGTGTGAGTACGTATTTGTTCTGTCAAAAAAGAGAACCGCTCAAAAGATGGCCGCACATTGTTTTTAATTTTTTATGAATTTGTAAGCTGCGTTGGATTATTCCATCGCGTTCTTTGAATTCCAAGCTGGATTGAAATGTTGTGAATTTTTGTATGAAATATACACAGATCGTAAAACTACCATGTGTTAATCATCGTATCTATATCACATGTGGAGTAGACAATTGTGCTTTTTATGTAATTAGGGTTCATAGAGTCAATTAAGTAAGATGTGTCGTGTGTTTTAAGATATTTTTGCGATTTAATTTACGGTTATATTTATTATATTATATTTTCGGGTTCGCACCTACGGAACACTTCACTGTGTACGATCAAACATAGCTTCTTTTAATTAAAATAAACACACTATATAGTTTACTTATTAAGTAGAGGCCACAGTATCATCATACGTGAAGTAGGTATTTTAATCAGTAAAAGTTCTAGGGTTATCGCGCATTCTTCATTATTATAATGTTAAATTACATTCGATATAGTTACCAACTACAATGAAATGCTTACAGATAGCGCGAATGTAAACAGGAGATAACTTATCAGAATGCTTATACATGCCTGCATATTAAACAAATCATGTCACTGCAAATAATTTCATTCGTTTCAATTAATATTTTAGGCCAGTACTTATTATTGATTGTTCTTGGTAGTATTTATTCTGGAATGACAGCCTTGTGTCTTCTGTCTTACACTTCTGGGTATCGAAAGCATGACGAACCTAATTTTAAGAAATTTGGTGTGTAATAGAAACAAATGATTATTTGCTCAAACGGTAAAGGGAGACGGCATGGTAACTTATATTTTTTATGTGAGAAGAGTAGCATGCAAGCATGTGAGCATGCAAACCGATGTTAAGTAGTCGCAGCTCATAGACATCCTTGTAAAACCATGAGGGCGGCGATGGTTCTTCCCCGGTCGAACTATAGTTCCCCCACCTGTAACCTAAGAAGTCATTATAAAGTTCTTAAACTGTCCTTCAAACTATGAATGGCTAACATAATGGTTTCATTCTGAGAGGAGACCAATGTCCAATAAGGGGATAGTTTGATTTTGATTACTTTCACGTTCGCCTATGGTGACCGTACCACCACACCAATTTCTTTGTTATAATAACCGAATAACGTTACTAGTTTGATTTGATTTAATTTTTTCGAGGATATTATATTTGTCCCCTAAAGAAGCAAGGTATATATGATTAACTTTTTTTTATTCTATATGAACTTGGCTGTTCACGATCAGGTGTGACATTTACCATGAAATGTACTTTTGCTAGGTACTTTCATTAAACACTAAAAGTCCTGGATAAATTTTGACTATGCTGATCAATGCAGATTGAATTATTTCCTTTTTCGTGAAAGACTTCAAATCTTTTCAAAATCTTCCGTTCTCGTATATAAATTAAGATACCTATCGTTTTTGGCTAAACACATTGTAGATTCTCTGACGTGTTTTGTATTTTAAAAAGTTAATACCTACAAGTACATATGGGTATCTATCTTATTTACATACAGCAAATCATAACAGTGATAACGATGTTATGTAAACATTTTGTGTGGATATTTATAGTTTATTATTTACTTGATATATAAACCCAATTTAAAATTATTTTTCTGTAACAGCGTAAGTACGCAATTACTATTAGATATTTGGAAATAAACTGAATTTCTAAAGTTTAACGCCACATACTTGCAAGCATATAAACAGACACACACATAAACACACAAACACGCGCGCAAACAAACACAAACGTACAATAAGCGCATTGTGTTAAAACTGCTTACAATCTCAGCTGTAATCACAACGTAAAAACGGCAAATAAATAATAAACGACAAATAGGAACAAATGGTATATAAATAGTAAACAAGACTGAGTCTTATTTACCTAAGGTCGTATGTAAATGTACTACTGCTCAGGATTGTTACCGTTTCGTTTCTAAGCGTACCTAATTGAAAATAACGCCTCTCTAGATCTAACATGGAATTATTGCACTATTTCTATCCATCTATCTATCCATCAGGCTTTACACGTCCACTGCTGGACAAAGGCCTCCCCCAGATACCGCTACACCGACTGCATCCAGCGGTTACCGGCTATTCTTATCAGATCGTCGCTCCACCTGGTTGGTGGACGTCCTGCACTATTTATAAGTTACAAGTAATAAAAAGTTATGTCTATAACTAATACTTACAACTGTAATTTCACATCATACTTATAAGCAAAGACTGCTTACGAATAACCAAAGCGTATTTATGTGTAAACATGTTAAATATTATTTAAAAATATAAATAGTTCCAGAAGTAATAATACTGAATAGACACATTATTATCATAAAATTAAAATAAAACTAGTCCATGGTAAAATTCTGAGAAGTGATTTTACTTCCCCAATCTAACATGACTCTGAATCTATAGTTATATAGATCCACCCCTTTTTAAAGTATCATCATCAGCACAGCCACAGATAATAGATACAGATATAGATATAGACTGAGAGCAAAATATTCGTATCTGTTGGGATAGATATAAGTATGAATCATCAATCGTCATTAAAAATCTAAAAGTTACTAAAGCTGCATAAAACAGTACCTACATAGTCTCTAATAGCGGGGCAAACATATGCAGATGACATGCGATAGTCCAATTTGAGTACTTCCTCTTGAAATGTTCTCGATCTTATCGCTCATTAAGAAAATCATTGGGTTTTCATCCTTCAAATTAAAAAAAAAAATGCGTCCTCATACAGGAGAGTCCAATTTGAGTATGTCCTATTGAAATATTCTTAACTTTATCGTTTATTAAGAAAATCATTGGAGGTTGATCCTTCAAAATAAAAATAAAAGATTCGATCTCTTATAGGACCTCAGTCGTGTTTGTGATTACGTGTGGATGTCCATAGATTGTAGCGCATACTTAATACAAAGTAGCTAACATGCTCGTTTGCAACTCTACTTACATAAATGTTTGCCTTTAAATTAGTGATATAATGCTGCGATACTATAAATCATTGTATATTAGACTTCAAGGTTCTTAAGGACCTGGCTACGAGTGCTTCTGTTTATTTAAATTGATTTATAAGCAGGTGTGTTTAATTAACTTACCCATCTTAATGGAAATTGATATAAAGTTATTTAAAAATATTGGCTATGTATCTTTATAGTAATCAAAACTGTAACCAAATTTAAATCTATAAAAAGATAAAGAAAGATATGTAACGTAATTACACTTTGTAAAAAGTAATTGCAAAAATAGGTTTTTATCTTCATATAAATTCAAACTGTACTAAAAAATCTATAAAAAGATAAGGATATGTATCTAACATTATTTGACCAATAGATGTGAGAGATACTTGCTATCTAGTGTAATAAACATACAGGTGCAATACACCTTTATCTATAAGTAATAGATTATCAAATAGCGATTGCAATGTGAGTAAAATAATAAACAGTGTGATATCATCATGTTCCAACCCTACGCTACGTCGGACGCCGGCTTGTCTGTCCGTACGTCTGGGCACTTGGACAACACACTACACCTGCCATCGTTACATTTTAATTTGAAATAAGTAAGTGGATAGGATATAGGTAAGTACTCATTCATTTGTTGAATAAGTGGCTGCGTCGATGTAAGTAATTTTAGATAGATATTTAATTGAATTCGCAAATATAAACAATGTTATCTAGACTTGCAGAATGAGTAGGTAGAAACTAATATTTTTTTCGTTCACAATAAAAATAACCAACGCATTAATAGTGAAAACCAATTTTACGGGGAAGCCGCATGAATACACGCAATGGGAGAGGAATAAAATTCCTTGCGTAACAATTACGGAGGGGTAGTGCATAATCCTGAAACTGGTGTGGGTGCGGGCGAGACGGCGAGAGGCGCGAGGGCCACCCCGGGTGGCCGCGGCCCGGCCACCCTGGGCAGCAGCAGCCACCGTCGCTGCCGCGTCCGCCACCGCGCGAAAGTGAAAATTTCCTAGGCACTTTCTCCCCACCCGGCGCGGCGGCCGCATCGCCCCGCCCCTCGCTGCACCCCCGCGCCCCCGCGCCGCTCGCCGCAAGGTCAGCCCCGCGTGCAGGCGGGGGGCGCGGCGGCGGCGCCGCCCCCCGCCGCGCCCCCGCAACTTCCCCCTCCTTCACCC
>DWON01002819.1:0-19567 GCA_018251015.1 Phocides pigmalion okeechobee
GAATTTGAAAAATTGCACCCTAAGAAGGTAAAATTTAGGATATAATATTCCATAAAATCTAATTAACACTAAATAAAATAACATACATCTAAGTGGTTATGTGAAATTGATAATAAGTATTATATAGAATATATATACTTTAGTGCAAGCTAGATTTGCTTTTCATATGCAATTTCCGATCCCAGTGCTGGCGGAAGAGATTTCATTTTGTGATATATCTTGTACAAAAATGTATAAATAAATAAATAACAGTAACTATTTTATTTATAGCCCTATTGAAATTAAAGAAGCACTAGGTGCAATATATTAGTAAAAATCACACTAAAATTGGTTAGGACGTTTCTGACATTGGCGCGCACAGACAAGACAAAAACTCTAAGAACGATTATTTTGGGTTCTGTTACGTTAGTAAAGGCCAATAGTAATACTTTTCTCATATATCTTCCAAGTACAGATAGCAATCAATTACATTTTTATTATTTGTATAGATGAAATGTTTGCGTCGTAAAAAGGGTTATCATAAAAGTAAACGCTTGCAAAGTACCACTATCGTAAAGGGCTCAACTTATAAGCCGTGTCCTGTATCACCTGACATTGAAATTGCGGAGAAATCTTTCCGTGACATCAAGTGACACGGATGCTTTAGGAAACCGTAAAATACACTATAGAAATGGGCTAAATGCGGTCCCTTATGCTGATAGGTCCTTATATATTTTTTTCTTATTAACAAATAAATGTGTCAGGTAGAACATAGTTCGACCGGGGAGGTACCATAGCGGTTCTCATAATGTATCATAAAGTAGTTCTTGGTGAGGTGCGCCGACTACAAGCGAATCGACCGTCTCAAAAAAAAAAATAGAAGAAAGAAAAATAATCTTCAAAGTATTTGTATATCTTTATCGTGATTTCCAGTTATTTTTTGAACGTACAACAAATCATAAGATTACGTGCAATACTTTCGTGTTCTTATATTTCATTCTCCCTCACAGACCCTTCGTAAACACAGTCATAAATGCCTCTGCCATTTTATTATAAATTGTATATTCGAAAACACAAAGCCGGTATAATGATACCGGTAAAATTCTGATAATAAAATTCGGTCTAATCCCGTAGGCCACCGCTGACGTCGATTAATGGGACTCAGAATTAAATCACCAAAACCAGTATTGTTGCATTTGCTTCAGCTTGCAGAGACAAATGGAATTCAACCGTATATCAGACGAAATAGCATTTAATTTTAAATAGCAGTTTGCAGAGAACATCCGTTCGGCTCGGTGTCCGGATATCAAATGACAGTCACATGTATTCGCTAACGAGGTTTCATGATAGGAGCTTATTACCTTTTACGGCTCGCTCGGGCAAAATTCAACTTTATTACAACGCTGTAAAGCACATCCCAGATGTAAAAGCAAATTGGTAATTTAATTTGAGAAATGTAGGGTAGTTACAGCATTTGAAAAGGAATTGCTTAGTAAAATACGAATGTAATTACTGTTTAACATTTGCGAGTAAGTGCTTCTATTTGAGGATAATGAAGGGCATTTGAAATGGCAACATGTCTGTTGTTTTGCGTATAATTATTAGTGGTGTTTTGCTGACATTAACATACATTATACATACTACTAATATATTACTTTAAAATCAATTGAAAGTAGAGACACAGTACAGAAGTAGTAGTACAAAAGACTGATCTTGTTCAGCGTTTTTTAGTCGTTACGCTCTTAATGAGATACTGGTAATGAACTTCTGTTCTTTTTGTACTGTGGTAAAACTTTTCGTATGTCAGTTCTACGTTATCACTTCTATGTTTGGATGCAATCCTCCTTCTGTCCTACTGCTGTACACGACATGACTCTACCCACGGTTGACTTTACTTGATTGGAATATACTCCACCACCCTGCTCCAATTTTTAAAATTCTCATAGTACACAATAGATTGAACGACTTCCATCTTCCGATAACAAATGCCACTGATCGTTTACCATGCTTTTTGAAAACGGGTGCATGCATTTTTTACCACTAGCAGTTACCCATCAAAGTCTCGACCGCCATCGACGTTGCTTAACATTATAATTTACGATATAGCAGCAATATAGCGCTGCTATGTTCATCTGCAGCAATATATGTGGCGTTGGCTTCGAAGTTAACTGTCAGGAAGGCGAACTTCAAAATACTACCACATGTACACTTGAAATTAAAAAAATAAAACTTAAAATTTCGGGACATTCAGTTATTTGTACGACCGTAGAATACGACCTAGGTTCCAACTGCATTAAGTTAGGAATCCAAGTGGACCTGGGTATAAAAGCAAAAAACATTTTGGTCCATATGCAAGTGAAAATATAAAAATATTTTACTCGAGGTGAGGAAATATATTTTTATTTTTCGACATGACAGGAGATTTTCATTTCAACGCCGCCATCTTGAAAAGCTTTTGCCTGAGTAGAAATAAAGCTTGGAAGAAATGTTTAAAATGCCATTTTTGGCATTCGGCATACTTATTCTCTCTTTTAATGTATTATTTTGACTTCATTCCCTGTATTTTGCTTTTATAAAATGTTAAGGTTCCCTCGAACTTTGAATTATAAAATGGAATACTAGATGCTGCCAGCGATTTCGTTTTTTTTTTTTATATATTAGCCGGAGAAAAGGCAGACGGGCCACCTGATGGGAAACAGTCACCGTCGCCTATGGACACTTGCAACGCCAGAGGAGTCGCCAATGCATCGCCGGCTTTGAAGGAGAGCTCTCTTTACACCTTTCTTGAAGAGCCCCAGGTCATAGCGTTCAGGAAATACCTCGGAAGGAAGTTCGTTCCACATCTTGCACGTACGTGGCAAAAAGGAGCGTGCGAACCGAACTGTAGAAGACCTCCACGAATCCAGGTGATGTGGATGGAACCTTCGGCGAGTGGTTCGATGGAAAAAGGTGACGTAGGCACCAGGTCGAACAGCTCATCAGAGCACTCGCCATTGTAGAGCCGGTCGTTCAAGTATGCTTTAATTTTCGGCCTTACCCAGACTTTTTTAAAGGTGGGAGAACTATAGTTCAACCTGGGAGGTACCGCCGCCCTCATAATCCGCCGTAAAGCATTACGTATGTTTCGATTGGAGAGAGTTGCCGGCTACACTTTAAAGCGAGGCGACCATCTTAGTCCTCAGTAGTAGCAACGCATTTATATTCGAACTCAGATAGGATTTCAGACGTGTTTGCGATTGTCTATGGATGTCTATGGGCTGCGAATACTTACCATCAGGTGGTTTACATGCTCGTTTGCTACTCTTCCAACATATAAAAAAATTTAACAGCGAAAACTTTTCATGTACTCACAGCCCCAATAAATACATTGACATAACTTTTTATTAAAATCTGTCAAACTGACAAAAAAAATTGATAGGATCCTATAATTTTTTTTTTATTAAATAAGTGCACTCTCTACGGTCATTGCTTTATGGTAAATTTCTTTATTTCGTGAGTGCCAGTTCAGTAAAATTACATAGTTCGAAACTACCCCATTGGACATCCCATAAACGTGTTCGAACAAGTAACGAGCGCTATAAACTCCTTCGTTTTCAAAATAATTACCTTATCCCTTCTAAAACACCTAGTAAATTGTTTTCGACCCCTATAACAAGTAGCAGTGGACATAACCAATAAATCATTTTTATTATTCACCACCCCCAAGGTAGGGGTGGTTAGATCCTACGATACGAGGTGCTATTCTAGAGTGATTTAAAATAGTTTTTCGCGTATCGATTCGCTTATATCGATACAAAGTGCAGTTTCGCGTGATTGTACACGGTAGGGTTGGTAATGATTGTCGATAAAAAATGTCTGAAGTCGTTTTGCATCCGTGAAGTAATTTTACTTTAGGTTACTTAGGAACTTGCGCTTATACTTTATTTTGTTTTCTAGTATCCTAGTTATCCATTTTTAACATATCTTAAATTAAGCTTTAGGTAATGTATTGTGTCGTAACGGTTACCATACTAATATGACATTGAAATCTAAAGAATTATAAGATTTCTGTTCTGAATCTATCATTGTGAATGCCTATGGTACGGCATAGAAAGCATTTTTATTATGAGATTTAGATTACATATTAGATTGAAAGGGAAATTATTGGGCTTAACATTTATTGAAAAACCTACATTGATATTTCACTTCGATCTTTTTTTTACACGAATTTCATCTAGCCTTATTAAAAGTTTAATAACTATTGAGGACAAAGTTAAAATATCTTTCAAATATATGTTACCCCACTCTTGAAACATAGACAGAAATCCCTGTCGTAGATGAAGCACATTATCACTTTTTTGGAAATGCAGCCCTTATGTCCTGCTGCTGGCTCCGGGTCCCCCACACTTACTTCATCATGAAGCTACAAGGCCTGGATGCTACAAATTGATTGAGAAATTACAAAAATTAACTTTAAAGGTGGGAGAATTATAATTCGACCGGGGAAGTACAACCACCGCCCTCACAATCCGCCGTAAAGCATTAATTGTGTTTGCAGTTGTACATGGATGTCCATCGGCTGCGACTATACATAAAATGGTTTGTGACTTTTCTCACATAAAAAATACAAATATAACATAAATCAAGAGTACTCAGCGTTAACGTTAATAACGTTTAACGGTCACAACCCTATTAAATATCGCTTATTTTACAATCACCAAGGTATTTCAAGGAAACTAATTGTACACCTTAATATTTCAAATAACCATTGATTTAATATTCAAACTCGCTTGTAATTTAATCTGTCTTCATTAATATCTAAATACACGTAATTGTTATTATACTAGTGTATATCAGTGTATTATTTCAATCACATTTATACACAAACGACAGCGACTCTGAATTAACGTCGGCGTATCTTAATGACGGCAATTAGTTACTATCGATAATTAATTCGACAACACACATGTTGGTTCCATATCGATAAAATATGCATGAACATCACTAATGTAACGTCGAATTGATATTTTCGGTATTTTAATTTGTTTGTTATATTTTTGAATTTTATACTGTTGCCATGAATTGTAAATGATACAAGTGATGGTTAATTACACTTAACACATAAAGACAGCTACCATCTGTACTATAGTTCGACCGGGGAGGTACCGACGCCCTCTTAACAACCATAAGCTAAATCTTGTGATTGGGTTGTAAAGATACAGTTGCCAACCACATTTAAAATCGAGGCACATTTAGATCTTAGTCCCCAAGAGATGCGTATCCTGAGGACTGAGATCCTGTATGCGTACAGGACTTCAGTTCTGTTTAAGGCTGTATGTGGACGTACATGGTTTGCGCCGACCACTTAAAGCATGGCCTGTATGCCCATATGCTACTCTTTTTACATAAAAAACAACTAAAAATACACATAGTATTTAAATACATTAAAAAGATAATTTTACAAATAAGCATAAAAAATACATCTCTATTTCTCTTTCTCTGTATTTGACCTAATGGGAATTGAAGTAACCTTGAGTTAACCTTCGGCTTAGCAGTCTGGATCATTAACCACTACAATAAAAGCATGATCCAAAAGGTTGTATCATATGTAAATGGTGAGTGCTTTGATGAACTGTTTGACATGGTGCCTACTGACTCTTTTCTCCACCACACTACTCGCCGAAGGTTGAGGTTCCATCCACATCAATTGGACTTCTGACAGTCCTTCACAGCTCACTTTGAATAACCTGGACTTTCGCTTCTTAGACGTACTAGCAAGATGGTGAATGTGCTTCCTGAGGGATTCCCTGAACGGTATCAGCCTCTTCATTAGAGATGTAAAAGCTCTTCTTCAGAGATGAGGATGCTCGGGATCTTCTGTGATGATGTAACTGTCCATAGGTGATGGTGACTGCTTTCCATCAGGTGGCTCAACTACCTTTTCATTAGGCTAACATTTAAAAAATGTGCCGGCAATCAACTACATGGAGTTAAATATAGTTAAAAAGCTACTGTGAACTCACCATGTAGTGCATTTCACTCGATCTTTTGATTTTTTTATTTTCTATGAGAAGAGTAGCAAACGAGCATGCAAACCACCTGATGTTAAGTAGTTGCAGCCCATAGACATCCACGTACAATCACAAACATAAATGAAATCCTATCTGAGCTCTAACGCCTCTACTACCTTTAACCATATAGTGCATTTCACTCTATCTTTTGATAAATTGTGTTTTTTTTAATTAAAAAGATACGTTATGTTTTCTCGTCTCCAATAAGTGAACTGCATAACTGTATACAGGGAAAGTTTTGTAAAACACACGTTAAAACAATGTTTTAAAAGTGGGTATAATTTATCGTGAGCCCGAGAGGCTTATCGGTAATCTGTAGCGACATTAAATCGCCCTTGAAGTTTTGATTAATAGCGTCGGTATTTTGATTATTGTGGCGCCGGTGAATATGCAGCTTTTGTGTGGATTTTATACGAATTTCCGCATTCATTAACGTTTTTCGATTTTTACGCAAGCACCCCAAACATTCAAGGTACAAAGAGGGCTAGTACTTTCCCTGTAAATCTACATTTACACATTCAAAATTCTATTAACATTTTCGATTGTTTCTAAGATTATCCCACACAGACAGACACAACAAAAACAAGAAACTAATGAATACCGCATAAATTCATTAAAATGCTTAAATACTCTGAAATCATTTCTATTGCGTTCTATTGCAAAATTGTCTGAAAATACAGTTCTTTTCTACACCATATTTAAGAGCCCACAGGCAAGTGTTATATGGAAAACTATGATCTAAGAATAAGAACCTATGAACTATGAAGAAGGTTCTAATGATAACTATTAAACACCATTAGAAAAGTATTAGTCAGTTCCAGTAATTCCTTATAATTCTTTAACAATCGATATTTCCAATTTGCACCAACCCTATCCAAAGATCCACTCCAGTACATTATGTACTGAAGCCCTCATTTTGTTGTATGACGTAGCGAAAACGCGTTAAACGATCTGTCGGTGCCGCCATTAATTTGCCCAGATTTATTATACGATCGTAAGAATATGCACACCTAACACCCTTTATTCTGTTCATGAAGTTACAACGATAAATCTTCTCCCAGAGTCATCCATTGCACTTTAGATCCTATCCTACTTGCACTTTGAGTTCAATTTGTGCCAAAATCGTTCAATGTACGTAGGTAACTATCGCGAAAGTTTGAAAAATATTCTTGCGTTTGTTTTCTGACTGATGAATCGTCCAGAAATTGATTATGAAACGTTGAGTCGACAGTTTTTCGTTTTATCGTCCATTGATCGCTCGCTTCTGAATGGGCCAATGGTTTCTGGGCGAAACGATTCGATGAACAATATCGGGGGCGTTTAATTGGATTTATTGTGGACGGTATGTTCTGGGTGAACGCCGCTTTTCAGCTTTGTGGACACAAAAGGTTTGGAGCAAAAGAATGGCTCGCGACCGTAAAGTAATTTCGTGATTTCTACTCCCAATATTAATCTTGTGAACTTGATGTAACATAAACAATGGAACACAATTAACAAAGTCGGATTGGCTTTATTTATTTCTTTTCTCCCTTTCACGCTTCTACCAATCACCTTTTGTGTTCTATTTACCAAAATATGAAAAGCTTACTCGTAGAAAAGGAAAGTAATTAATGTTCCAATCATTAAACTCATTCGGTATATTTACTCAATTCATTCGCATTTCTTATTTAATTAACTACTACTATAAAACCTAATGTAGTAGTCGATTAAACCAATCGATTTTCCATTTGAAGACGAGGTAAATGTACACTAGAACTATCTAGATTCAAATTCAAACCTACATTGAAAGAGTCTAGTTATTTAAGAATGTCTTGATTGTTTGATGATTCTCGACTAGACACTTAAAACTAGGAAAACGGGTTTAACGAAAGCAAGATAATTGGTAACTTATTGTTCTTCTTGTGTGTGCTTCAACCGGAAAGGTTCTAAGACCATATCTACGTTTAGTTTGAAGCAATTGTAAGGTGAAGTTGACTTCTTATTTACAAATAGGGCAACTACTTGAGTACTCAGGACTCCACGCATCTGTGCTCCACTTCAGATAGAATTCCTCTTCTATGTGGAATTGGAATTTTTCTGGTTATTTGCATATTAATTTACTACTCCTGATTAAAAAAAAAAACAATTTGCAACTCTAACTCTGTGATGTTACCGTTAACATTTATTTAAACTCGTGATATCCATGTTCAAAATTCAATTTCAATTTTTAAAGTTATCCAAACACCATTTTCAAAATTCAATATAAATTTTGCCACTTATCTAATTTTAAAATATCTTTTTTTCCAGAACCAAGATATGAAACGGCTTACGCTTGTGAGGGCAAGACACTGAAGATTGGTTGCGGGGAAGGCTCCGTGATCCACCTCATCAGAGCCAACTATGGCAGGTTCTCCATCACCATCTGCAACGACCATGGGAACACTGACTGGAGTGTGAACTGCATGTCCACCAAGAGCCTACGGGTCTTGCATAGCAGGTTTGTTTTCTAACGTTGTTTTAAAAGTTCATGGTTTGATTGTGGCCACATTGACACTACACCTTTTTTTGCCTTCATACGTTAACACTTTTGCAACTTTAACTTTTAGTATGACGTTAGCGTAATGATGATGATGGAACACGTCATAATAATAATGATGATGATGATGACATATGTTGTCAACTTCATATAGAAGCAGGATTCTACTTTTAAGGACTATAATGATTGCTTCATTACAGCCAAGTTTTACTCCAGCCTCATCAAACCAAAAAATTGCTTGCTATTAGACAAGATGAGACGCTTTTCCTCGATCTAACAGTCCAAGTTCTGTCATCCTGTCCTATTCTGTTCTGTTCTCTTTTTAAGTCTTATATTCGATTAGGATATGACGAAATGTCTCTTAATACCTGACTGAGTGCTTATCTACTTAACTTTACTTTAAACTTTCATTGAATGTTTAAAAGGAGATTAGAAAACAGAAATCAAAAGTATTGAATCCAGCTTTGCAAACATTTATTAAATCCCAGCATATGATCTCAAAATCTCAAAATCATATTGGGTGCGTACTCTATTAGGGAGCTCTATGTTGAGAATTATAAAAACCTATGGTTAAATAAGACTGGAAGTTCCGCACAGAAATATTTTGGTGTTACAGTAATGTATGTGCTAGGACTTAAAAAGTAAACATAATTGTTTTACTAGTTCCATGTTGTATGGCTCGTGGTCGGTGAAACTCTTCATCTCGCCTCTTCAGTTTCGCCGTGACCACGAGCCGTGCAACTGGGTTGAAATATCGGCAGTTAAAAATTGTTAATCCTGAATACCCGGTACTAATAAAATATGTAAATTCCGCAATAATATTTGTTTAAAATTCATAAATGTTATCGTATCTACACATTTATTCCTCGTTTTATTTATTTTTAGATCTGTCTTTATTAACTTATTATGTTCTTTAGAAATGTCGAGAATGATTTGGCCCGTGGGGTCCGCGTGCCAAAAATTTTTTCAAACAAATCGTGCCACGATAGATCGACGCTGCCGTTGTCAAGAGGGCTGGCTCATATCTCGCGCAGAGAATTGCGATTGCTATCCAGCGCGGGAATGCAGTTAGTGTTCTATGAACCCTGCCCCATGGGCACGGACTCCCTTTAGATTGTTTAGGTTAGGTTTTTATTTTAATTAGTTTTAAGATTTTCATCATTGTATATATGAGAATAAAATATCCAAAAAAATATATACTCAAATAAACTAACCTTAGATTCGATTTACTCACAATCTGAATCAAGTGTGAATATTCAGAATGTACAATAGCACGCACTTAATTAAACCAAATTAGGTTTGAATTAACATCCCGATCCTTTGCGCCTTTGTCTCCAATCCAATGATACACACACTGATTGTGTTTCGGATTTAATTAAACATTACTGTGTATATTTACATTAAATTAGGCAAATACGTCTTCCAAATCCTATAGCTCTCCGAACTGTAATTTAGCATTTCATGAGCAAAACATGTGTGACGCCAGGATTATCTCAACTTCGTGGAATTGATACATTAGAGAAATGTAAGAAATGTATACACTATCTGTAAGGCTTTGATCACTAGTTTTGATCCTAAAAATATATGTATGTGTTACGTACCGAATGAGGTTAATAAATATTTGCTTCATTTTTTGTATGATATATGAAATTAAAAATACAAAAGTAAATAATGTTTTAAGCATACCTTAAAAATCAAGCTGCAAGGTGCTAATAAAATTATCAAAATCAAAATCAAAAAATTCTCTAATCAAGATATGAACAAGCCCGCTTGTCACTGCCGAGTATACGTTTGAAAAGGGAGAAAATTAGAGGTGTTGCAATTTATTTAAATTTGATTTTTGAATATCCAGTATTAAATATGATTACAATTAATCATACATTGAGTATATTTCAAAATAAAGCACTGAGTGGATAATCCATAGGCAGCTTAATAAAAGGTGCTATTTCACCGATTATTTGGGGCTTAATTTCTATCATGCGGTTTTAATTTGTTGCAATTTAGCGTAATTGCAAAGTTTGGTTTAACGGTCAGCGAGTTTGTGCAGTGTTTTGAAATAAGGACAATTGAATTTAGACCAGAATCCAGTGCTTTAGGTTTTAAATGTAGTGCTTATGTTAAAAACTTTTGATATGATGATGTCTATTTTTTTATATAAACAAACATATTTCCTATTTTTTGAGTTTTTGTGTAGATAAGATGTTTCATATGATTTAGACTAATATTATAGCGAAACGAAAAAATTATAGCGAATGTTATGAGTGTAGCGGTGGTACCTCCCCGGCCGAGCTAAATGAAAATTGCTATAAATTTAATCCGACGTAGCGTACGATAGCGCTGTAGTCATTGACCAAGTTTGGCTGCGAAAATTAAATATTCGACACGCCCAAGTTTATTGCGTTACCTCGCGAGATTGCTCATAAACTTGGCAATTCTCACATAAATAACGAGGAAATTCGATTGTCCCTTGTAGTTTGGAAGTCTGAATTGTGAAACTGGTTTTTGTTGAATATTTGTTCACTAGTCTTTGTTGTTTTTTTTTTTATAATGAAAGAGTAAGAAACGGGTATGCAGGCCACCTGATGTTAAGTGGTCACTGCAGCCCATGAACAACCACGTCCAATCTCAAATAGAACAGAAGTTCTATTTAAGGATGGACGCGCATGCGTTCTTACTCTTGAGGACTAAAATGGTTGCCTCCAATAATGTCTTTAGTTTTTTTAACACTTTCACTGTGGTGTACAACATTGCTGTTGGCGTATAGCGCTTGCAGCTTGTACACCTGTGTTGTACTTAGAAATCTGTATGAGTTACACTACACTGATGATAAAAATACAATATTTATGAAAATTGTCGGCCTATTTCCAGTATAAAGAAAAGAGCTCCGGTTTAATGCCGCCTCCCATAATCCTGACTCGACATAATGTATACCTGCCGGAGTCAAAGTGTTAATGACTTAGAAGTAGCAAATGAGTACACAGTCCACTTGATCATATGTGGCCAGTACCAATGGACATCTGTAACCAACGTAAAGAACAAAATTCTCACTTGAATTAATCATAGATGCGTTATTAATCCTGACGATTGAGATGTTTGTTGTGTGTTTGTTTGTAAGTGTAGCCAGCAACCGCTATTTAAGCGAAACATAAGAAATGCTTAACGGATTATGAAGGCAGCTGGGACTCTGTTTGAAATGTTGATCTACTTCCTAACATTAAACTAAATAAAAGCCCATCTCAAATTCAATTTTTTTACTTCATTCCAAAGTATTCACATACACTTAATGAACGACAAGGGTACAATGTAATCAGTACATCGGCTTTGAGCGCCCTGTTAGCTAAGGTTGACTGAGAAAAAAGCAAGCGCAAAAAAACTCAAACAAAAAAGCCCTTTCACTTCTTAACTATAAAAATACTTCATGGTGGTAAATGTCAGCACATTTTCCAGTATTTTCAGATTCAAATATAAAGTTCAGACGCAAGCCTGATCGGTTTTACGAAGGATGTTCGGAAGTCGGTGATTAGATCAGACGGTAGTGGCAAATGCAATAAGCCTGATCCTACTTCGAGAAGACCATTGCCTTGTTTCGGTCCCAAAAAGATAAGGATAAAACAAGAATGCTATGAAAAAAAATGTTGCAGGATTTTTTTTTATTGTGAAAGAGCAAGAAACGGGCATGCAGGCCACCTGATGTTAAGTGGTCACTGCAGCCCATGGACAACCACGTCCAATATTAAATATAACAGATATTCTATTTAAGTATGGATGCGGATGCATTCCTACTCTTAAAAATCTAGTCCTACAACTACATGAAATGAATCCAAAAATACTCACGCAAATGATACACCAATTGCTTTTCTGCAGTTGGTCTGAATGCAGACAGGTCAATGTCTACTGGGTAAGTAAAAGACACCCAGCGCTTCTGTACATCAGGGTCGATAGTTAGAGCAGAGAAGAGTCCGGGAATGTTATCTTCTAACTCCTCAACATAAGACGACTTTGATAATTCCGTTTGGGTGTCGTTTGGTTTTGGACACATATCTATGAGAAAAGACAGAAGAATATAGTTTGGCAAATAATAATTATTACAGATGTAGATGTAGCTCTGTTACAGAGGTAGAAAGGTTCAAAAATCTGTAATTTTTAAATACATTTTCCTCTGAATTTTAAAATTATAAAAAACTATCTCTGTCAAATTACATAAATATATACATATAATGTAAATATTTCTAATTTTTTCTTTGCCTTCGCTAAAGGGTACTTTAGGGTGAAGTCCCAACACCAAGCCATGACCAAGCTCTGATGGGAATTCCTACCTTAGAGACTATAATATAGCAGAGGACTGGATTAGAGCCCTTGATACATTTTGGTTTCAATACAATATCTAATCGAGAAAACATCAGAATTAACACTGTTTCAGTAGCATACATGTCACAAAGGTATGCCACACTCAGACCTAAGGACTATTTAAATCTTTTAATTTTTTTTTATCTTTTTCATTTGTGAATACTTTGTGGAATTTGGAAAACTAAAAATGATAGACTTACCAACACAACTGCAACACTCGCTGTAAAGATAGCTGAGGCAGTTAAAACAGTCTTTGCAACAAGAACAGTCCTTCAGATCGCATTTGCAAGACTGAGTCAACATGCATTTAGAGACTACACTTGCGCAAATCGCCTCATTACACGCGTACACTATAGGCACGATACTGATTAAAGCTACTACGAAGTAAAATTTACCACCCATTTTTAATTTTTACTTCGAACTAGTTACTAAAATAAACACGTGAACAGCGTCAAATTCAAAACAAACTTCAAACAATCACAATAACGCTGGCACAGTTGACACAGCAAATGTTTTATGTTATAGTTAAAGCCTGTCCCATTCTTTTTTCTATATCAAAATAATATAATGCAAGCAATGAGAGTAAACACTTAGAATATATTAAATCCACGTTATTTTTATTATAGTATTTACGAAACAAGGTGAAGTATATAAGTCGTCGCAAATGATCACTATAATTTGACAAGTTATGTATGTCTCCTATTCTGTAGTATATAAAAAAATATATTTAATTTTCACTTCCAACAGCAGAAATATAAAACAAACAGGATCTCATTACAAGCTATTTGCTTGACAAATAATTGAAAGAATGATTGCGATGGAGATGGACGGACGGACAACAAAAATGTGGAAATGAATGAGAATGAATTGAACATTGTAAATTGGCGGCTACTAGAGTTGCCATATTAAAACCAAAATTATGGGATTCTCCAAATTACGACCTACCAACAACTTGCTAATAATTTATCTGTATTATATAATACATATGTATTAGATCTCAATTTTTAATTTCAAATTTCTGCAAATAAGATACAAAAACATAATTGGATACTTGATTTTCTAAACTACCATCTCATATAAAAAGTAAAACATTCGAATAAAAGAAATTGATAATGTGGATTTAATAAGGCTTGTAACGCCTATGTTTGGTGTGAGTGAGTATAGTATGAATGAGTATGGAAGAAGGACATTGAATTTAATGATATTGAAATAGTTGCCAATTCACATAGTACCTTAACGTTATTACCGTACAAAATACATTATTTTAATAAATAACTATTAAAATGTTAATTCAACACTATTAGAATTAAAAAACCATAAATATGAAAATATTTTCTATTAAGTGTTTGTCATTGAACGTAGTTTATTTATCAATGGTAACCGCGAAATTTAAAACCGGTGATTGTAATATTTTACGTATTTTTCTTCTTATGTAAAAGTATCCGATATGTACATAATAAATATTACATATATAAATAAAGTAAGGCTGGAAGGATTTACTCAATTGTTGTAAAATCCAATAAACATGTACTGCTTGTTAATACTTTATTTTACCACAAGAAGTAAATTATTTATATAGGTACTTAATAATACAAAAACCTTTGTATGAACACCTCTATACTTATAGTATAATACTTAAATACTATTTTACAATAGACAATAACAATTATAATATAGTCTGGTAGGGACTTTTTTAATTATTTAAAAACAGAACAACAAAATGCAGTTTTTTAGTTATGTGATATAATCCAAGATAAAGAAGTAGGTACTTTACGCCTCTCACCCCACATAGTGCTGACATTGATAAAACTGATAAGCATTGTATTAATTCATTTTAATATATAACAGAAGTACAAATGGCTTTTATAACACTCTATGAAATAATTATTTAAATAATTTAAGATGGTTGTAGTTATCAGAGAGAAGAAGAGTTGTTTTACGGTGGATTATAAGAGCGGCGGTGATTGCTTCCCCGTCAAATTATATGTATTATACTACCAACTGTATTCCGTATGTAGTACTTCAGTTTTTAGGATAGACTCGATTCAATGAGTGGAATATCAAAAGGGATGCAACTATAAATCATGGGTAGCTATGTATGTAGTAGCTGAAAGAATCGATTCTTAAACATAAAGGTGGGTTGAATGTTCTTTGGAAGTTGGTACCTAATTATTATCTCCACTTACGCAATGACTTTAGTGACATTGCCCGCTTATCGTTATCGATAGATTAAGATTATGCATATAAGCTCTTTTAATTATTTTTATGTCATTATGATATTTTATAATCAATGTGTTTTTGTTTTCGTTAACGTCTACAATGGTAAGTGCTTATAATTATTTCTATATTGTAATTATCTGTTTGATATAATTATAATTATAAATAAAAATAATCACAAGGGTCTGGATTCGATCCGTTCCAGGGGGAAGTTTATAAAATTTTGAATTATTGGTGTAACTGTAAATATAGATAATTAATTTAGATACTATTTTACTTTTTCGGAGATTGAAAACCTACACAATACACTACAAATACACAATATCTGTTACTAGAAATAATAAAAACTGTGGATGTTTTCTGTTTTAGGGGAGAATCTCCCTGGCAATAGCGTTTCTCGCAGTAGCCTTTACAGCAAGAGCCTACAAGAGTCCACATTACGCAAGCGGCAGATCTGTCAACGTTCATCTTTTTGAATGGAAATGGACTGACATTGCTGACGAGTGCGAACGATTTCTCGGACCTAGAGGATATGGCGGAATTCAGGTAAGCAATAATCGTTCGTATCCATGACCTATCTATGTAGGTGGTACTTGCTGATAGTTGATACATGGTTGAGTATGTTTTTATATTCACGAGCATCCATTTACCGTATAATGACTTTCATTTTCGAAGTAAAATGTAGATTTATAATAATTTCAAGTAGTGTAATTTTTTGGCCAGGTTTTGTCTCACCCAGTAGTTTCCCAAATTCATAGCTTAGAAGCGCGATAGTTTTAAAAGTAAGAGAGACAAGACACGTAAATTTGAAATATTTCTTTGCTCGTCTTGCATAAACTTGTTTGCAATATTTTATATTTAATAGCTACGAATGGAGTCCTCCATACAACTGTGCGAAACCTGGAGCACACTCCAATGTCTATTGGTAGAGAAATGCGTTAGTTTTTTTTTATTGTGAAAGAGTAAGAAACGAGCATGCATGCCACCTGATGTTAAGTGGTCACTGCAGCCCATGGACAACCACGTCCAATTTCAAAAAGAACACAAGTTCTATTTAAGGATGGATGCGGATGCGTTCCTACTCTTGAGGACTAAGATGGTCGCCTCCAATATTGTGTATCCGATGTGTATGTCAGTACTTCAGCATTATTGGCAGTTGGCTAAGCCTTCTAATTTTGAGGAAAAGACTCTTGTTCAGCGATGGGAAAGTTCATGATGATGACGACTGTCCAACGCTGGTTAACTTCCTACGTGGAACCTACAGAGAGTTAAAAATCCCATTACGATCGCGTAAAAGTCCCATTACAATCAATCCAACCGTTTCCAAATCAGCTCAAGCAAATCGATAGAAAAAATTAACGAGCTTCGACTGTTGTTGGATAAAAATGGCTGTTATTTCCGAAATAGCAGACAGACAGAAACGTTATTTATATATACATAAAAGTAATTTATACGTGCATTTACGTACTGCAGTCATTACCATCCATCCATTCATACCATCACCATAAAAACGAATAAATTACATTACCATAAAAAATAAAAATGAGTTTCGAAAAGGGTTTTTTAAAACAAAAAGCTTTTCCCAGTGAAATATCAACCGTATTGTTGGTTTATTCCCGTCACATGGCAACTAAGTACAGCCGGGATAAACTGCGGGACAAAAAAACAATTACCATTCACAGACGGGGATGTTTCTATATTTGTAACTAGCGATCCGGCCCAGTTTCGCTAGGGTAATAGAGTTTATATTTACATACATTTTTTTTCTTTCATACATGCATCCAGTTGCAAAAACTGACAATTAGAAACATCTTTTTCGAAAGACTATTTTTCGCCCAATTCACAAATAATATTAACTTATTATGCATCAAAACCGTCCTGTTCGTTTGAATCATTGTTTTTACAGCAGTAAGCCTGCACTATGCCCCTATGCCTCCTATGCATGCTTTAAAATATATACCATTATACATTGTGGTGGGGGATTGTTGCAAAGTAGTTTTTAACAACACCTTAAAAGTAATTATCATTTGCTTATGTGCGCTAAGTTGAATAGTTATAGTCGAATTGTATTGTTGCTGGCTACACTTTGAAGTGAGGCGTCCATCTCAGTCCTCGGTAGTAGCAACGCATCTATGCACGACCTCAGGTAGAACTTCAGTGCTGGGCTGGTTCATGGTTCATGGGCTGCACAGACCATTTAAGATAACTCATTAGTGTCTCATTCTAGGTACTGATCAATTTAAGAATAAAAAATGGTAGCCTACCATCATGCCGGCCAAGTGCGGGTTGGTAGACTTCATAACCTGTATAAAGAACTCTCAGGCCAGTATATTCTCATGATTACATCACCATATACATATGATAATTAGCTACGCGCGTATAATTTCAAAAAATGCGTGCCCAGGATTCGAACCCGGACCACCAGAGCAATGTTTGATTTAATAATATCCGGCCAATACATCCGCCGTCGGCCCTATTTATAATTCAAACAACAGAATCAATAATGAAAATCTCCTAAACACGGTCAGTTGAACAAATAGAATTAATTAAAAGCCCGTATGTCCGAAACCGTTGTAAAAACTCGTATGATTTTCATTGAGTTCCTTGTACTTGTTTAATTTAGCTTTAATTGGTTAAGAGCCCTCACATACACACGACACGATGGAGATCGTTCATGGTAATGTCGTTACGTTTTAAAATCGGACAGGAGGTAGAAGTACAGTTCGACCGGGAAGATGCCATCGCCGCCCTCATAATCCGCCGTAAAGCATTACTTGTGTTTCGGTTGGAGAGATGCGGTTGCCGGATACACTTTGAAGCGAGGCGACCATCTTAGTCGTCAAGGGTAGCAACGTATCTAAGTTCGACCTCAGATAGGATTTTAATCGTGTTTGTGATTGTACGTAAATGTCTATGGGCTGCGACTACTTAACATCAGGTGGCTTGCCTGCTCGTTTGCTACGGTATAGTTCTCCCACCTTTATATTAAGATGTATATATTAACTAAATAGTAACCACTTACCCTTAGGCCCGGAGCTGACTTGGCACTGGTACATTGCATCATCATCCAGAGTCACATCCCGGATATCCAAGGAGTAGTCACCTGAAAATAAAATAAAATATTAAGGTTAAAATTATACAATACCCAACAAATGGTTCATAACTTAAGTGTATATGACTCGGCAGGTATACGTCATAAGCAAGCATCAATGTTAAGGTGTCTCGGAAGCGGTCGCAAAATTGGATGGGTGACCACTCCTGGGTTGCTACTAATGAGGACTAAGATGGTAACCTCGCTTCAAAGTGTAGCCGGAAACCGTACCTCTGTAATTGAAAAACAAGTAATGCTTTAAGACGGATTATGCGAGCGGCGGTGATCGAACTTTAGTTCTACCATTAAAAAAGATTGCCTAAATGCCAACTCTGGTCAGTAGAGACGTTGAAATGATCTTAGCAAATATTTAGAGTATTGAAATAATAAAGTATTATTAGCGAATTCATGACAATTTACTAAGAAGACAGACCATTTATGTCATAAGAATGTCGCTATTAACAGGATAATAATATTAAATATACTATGCTTAGTCAAACGGATCGGAGAGATGCCTTTAATTCTTGTAGGTGAGAGCAAAAACTTGTTGCGCTGGTTGTATGTTATTGTTCTTTTTTGTAGGTCTTTGCGTACAACAAGCATAACAGGTAGGTGAATAAAATAGCATTATATTTTGAGATCGACAACTTGTTTTCATAAGTTAGTTGACAGCCATTGTCAAATCAAATCCCTCATGTAACAATATATTGGTCTACATTTTGTGAATATTCTACTATAGTTATAGTACTAGTAACATCGAGAAGATTAACATATTGATGGACCTTTAAAGTTAAATTATGGATTGATTAAAAGATTAATACTTAATGACAATAATGAAAATCTTAAAACTAATTATAAGAAAAGCCTAACCTTAACAATTTGAAGGGAATCCGGGTCTACATGACACAGATAAATAAGGAATGTAATGATGATAATGAGGAATTATTATTTTTTAGTTAGGTATACAAATACGGTTTTTATATACGGTTCTTGGAGATCCTGCCAAGATAAAGAAATTTTAGAAAGTGCTCTCCTAAGGAGTTAAAAAAGTTTTCATAATCTCGAGTTTTACGCGGACGAAGCTACGAGAAAAAATTAGTTTCTACACAGCTTTGTAAAATTAGAAACTTGGGATTCAAACTCCAGACTCTCCGCGTGTAGGCGATAATTCCTTAGTTAACGAGTTCGAAGATACCGTAGTAAAATATTATTTTATGAAGAGTAAATTAATTCATTAATTAGTGTAATATCAACTTATTAAAACAATTGTAATTATAATTCTGTAGGTGGGAGAATTATAGTTCGAGCGGGGAGGTACCACCGCTACCCTCATAATCCGCCGAAAATCATTACTCGTGTTTCCGTTGA